>JAVLUX010000021.1:11852440-12052440 GCA_032164185.1 Moxostoma hubbsi
ATCCCTGAAGACACAGTAGCGCTGGGAGAGGATAACAGCACACTTTGCGCAACTCACCGGAGCCCATTAATGATTCCAAACTCGAAGTTTTCTACTAAACGTGAAACAGAAGAGACAACAAGGATCTGAATCTGTTTGAGTTGGGGATTTTATTGCTTCTATATATATATATATATTTATGTTATAAAAACTAATGGGAATGATGCAGCGTGTCAGAATTGTACGCCCTGGGGCCAATTTAACTGATTTACCTGCGCACCATTAAAACTCAACTCCGTTTTTGAATGGAATGAAGTAAAATTTATGGACTGATTTCAACATATAGTTTTTTCATATGTGTGTATCACTTTTGCTTTTGCATTTTATACTGATGTTAAAAGCAATGTGAACACCCCCATGGAATTTTACTAAGGCTTTGGAGTACGAAGTTCATATTGGGACTTAATATATCTGTTTTTGCAAAGTAATTATACTTCTTTTTGGACATCAGCAAAGCAGGATTAAAGGATTAAACTTCCTTTTCATTATTATTATTAATAATAATAATTAATATTATTTATTTATTTTTAAGCCAAACAACCACCTAGGACCTAAAAATCACTCGATCTGATCAGATTTGTCAATCCAACGTGGAGTGATTGGGCTTTTATAGACCATTTCCAGCCTGTTACTGTTTTCCTCTGAATATTGTTCTTCTGGACCCAGAGGTGGCTCCGCAGTGGTGTTGCGGCTCCTCGTCCGCGGCGGATCCGGAGATCGGAGTGTCTGCGGCGGCAGGAGGCGGCGGCGGGAGCCCAGCCGCACCGCAGGGTCCTGAGAGTGCTCGAGTGAAGAGGATGGTGCGACTGGCGGCGGAGCTGCTGTTGCTGTTGGGACTCCTTCTTCTGACTTTACACATCACGCTGTTGCGGAGCAGCCCGCTTCAGCAGGGAAATGACACTGTGAGCGTGGAGCAGGACTCGCAGGTGGCGGAGGTGAGTTTTTTGGCTCTATGGGTGAATATCAGGAAAACATGATATAAGTCACATTTAGGCTAGTCTCCAAAATTAGGAATATATTTTATGTAGGAATATATAAATAATATTTTTTGACAGAAAATTAAGCCTGTTTTAGGACTACCAAGGACTAGTTTAGGACGATTTCGGTGTTTTTACGTAATCTTCATGAAAATTTCTACTCAAGTTCGGCAAGTGTAGTTACTGTAATGCAATGTATGTCTATGCAGTGTATACATTTTATATTGAAATGCAACGTGTGTGTGTGTGTGTATATATATATATATATATATATATATATATATATATATATATATATATATATATATATATATATATATGTATGTATGTATATTACACCGATCAGCCACAACATAAAAAACACCTGCCTAATGTACTGTAGGCCCCCCTCATGCCGCCAAAACAGGTCTGAACCATCGAGGCATGGGCACAGGTGTCCTATGGTATCTGGCACTAAGACAGATCATTTAAGTCTTGTAAGTTGTGAGGTGGGGCCTTCGTGGATCGGACTTGTTGGTCCAGCACATCCCATAGATGCTCAATTGGATTGAGATCTGGGGAATTTGGAGGCAAAGTCAACACCTTGAACTCTTTGTCATGTTGCTCAAACCATTCCTGAACAATTTGTGCAGTGTGGCAGGGTACTTTATGAAAGAGGCCACTGTCATTAGAGAATGCTGTTGACATGAAAGGGTGTACATGGTCTGCAACAATCTTTAGGTAGGTGTCAAAGTAGCATCCACCTGAATGCCAGGACCCAAGGTTTCCCAGCAGAACATTGCACAGAGTATCACACTGCCTCCACCAGCCTGCTTTGGTGCATCCTGCTCTTATCTCTACCCCACAAGTCCTTCCGTTTTGGAAATGCTCTGGCACAGTCGTCTAGCCATCACAATTTGGCACTTGTCAAAGTCACTCAGATCCTTACGCTTACCCATTTTTCCTGCTTCCAACACATGAAATTCAAGAACTGAATGTTCACTTGCTGCCTAATATATCCCACCCCTTGACAGGTGCCATTGTAATGAGATAATAAACATCATTCACTTCACCTGTCAGTGGTTTTACTTTTGTGGCTGATCAGTGTATATACTGTTTATACACATGTGTATATATAGAGAGAGATATATTGTATTATGCCTGTAATTGTTTAAGGGGGTGGGGGGGAATGTTCATTCATTTGTATGCTTTGCTGTGTCTTTCAGCAAAATTTTATTTTGTAGTGCTTTCTTTTGATTTTTGGGTGCTATATGACCTGGACATAGATTCACTCAAACTTGTGAATATGCAATATTAGTTTATTGGATTAGACAGACAGATAGAAGGGAGAGATGGATGGGTGGATAAATAAAACTGAAGGTTTTTCAAGAGTTTGCCCAGAATGATGCACAGATCATAAATTCCTTTATTGAAGTGGTATACCTTCAACCTTTTTTGGACAGTCTTGTTATGATGTTTTACAAAAGTAATGTTAGCATGTGGTTTGTAGTATATGGTCAGGTAGATTTGACATAGCACAGAGCTTAAACTGAGCTGGGGTGCAGGGTCAGAGGTGGACTCTGTCTCTCCATTTCACAAACTCCTAGCTGCAGGCTATCGTTAATCACCACAGGTCCATCTGTGTCACCCAAGCATTCTGTTAAAATGGGCTTGCTTAAACCGCACAGTTGCCAATATTAAACAATGCAGGCACACTAGGCTAGCCAATTATTGATGCATACAACATGACTGTATCTATTAAAACAGAGTGATGATGACTTTAAGGCTACAGAAAACATGCTCCGTTTAGACTGTCCTTAAGAGCAGTTAGACGAGATTAGATCTGGCTGTAATGAGTCTGTGTGGATTTAGCTAAAAGTGTTCAGGCCATCTGTTTACAGATCAAGTGCACTGCTCCCAGAGACCAGACCCTGGGGTCAAGAAGGGTTTGAGATTAACAGGATTTTGTTGGGTTCATTAAAAACCCTGCGGCTGCCTTTTTTAATGTATTTTTAGCATGACACTGAGATGCCTTTGTCAGACTGCGAACGTTGGCATAACTCCATGACGAATGTGCTTGTCCACTATCGTAACATGCTTGGAGAAGTACAGTGCCAATGGAAATTCAGTTTCAAAGTTAAATGAGGATCAATTGGGGAAAAAGCAAGATATAAGTTTTGTTTTTGTGTCATTCTCAAACATTTTGATGCAGGAAATGTAATGAAGTTCTCATTTATGTTTAATCAAAGTATCAACATTGTCTCAGATGTTTCTCCTAAAATTGTTTAGGAGAAATATAAATTGACACATATACAGTGGAGACAATTGTTAGCATATAGTAAGAGTATATAAAAGTAAATATAGCATATAAGGTTGTCAACTATCCCGTATTTGCAGGGGCATCCCATATTTTGGCCACAATTATGATGTCACCAATTGTCCCATATTTTAGCAGTGACACCTCTCTTCCATCAGGTGACACCTGACGTATGGGACACCTATTGTCCTGCATTATAGTAGTGAGGTGCACAGGGGATACCCCCATCCTGTAGTGAAGCACTCAAATCCCAAATTTTTGTGGGGAAAAGTTTTCAACCCTTGTAGCATAGCTCAGGTCATTTTGTATTGGGAGAATTTAGAAGAAATGTTTGAGTTCATATTGAAATATATGACTTTTGATTGCAGACTTTGGTACCTTGGCAAATCTGAGCACAGTTTGAGACATTGTTGGCATCTCTGAAACTCCAGAGGAGACATGTGAGTTTAGTAGGTCTTTTTCTCACAAGAAATCCCTGAGAAGCAGGAGACTTCAGCAAAAGTCTGCTTTCAGTCTTTTCAGTGATTTTTCTTTCCTTTTGTTTCCTATGAAATGCTGTACACACTTTATGCTATTATAAGGATTTCCAATGTATTAAAACAGCATGTTCAGTGGTTTTACTACAGTCAGTGGCTGTAGGAAGTGAATGAACCCCGGGTGGGTCTTTAAATGTCTAATTGTGTGTTTGCAGTGTAGTCTAGCACCGGAGGTCAAGTCTGTGGTTTCGTGTGGAGAGTTTGGGGACTGTCTTGAGACTCACTCTGCTCAGAACACATTTATTATATACACGGCTGTTGGAAATATGCCAGGAATGTACCTTGAATGTGTCAAACGTAACTAGGTTTAGAGAGAGTTTGGGGGCTATGGAGAGGTTGGGGGGTCGTAGGGTTTGGTGATGACCAAATGAGCCTCACTGGCAGCTTCTCAAAGGACTTCATGCATGAACGGACAGAATCACTGAACAAGCAGCACCTGCAAGACTTACAACATCCTTTTGGTCACAGACTGAATCACCATGTCTGTCCAGCTTCTTGTTTTGGAGAGCTTTCAGAGAATACAAATGCCGAGATCATATTTGTTTTTTCTTTAGAATGATTTTAGAAATATATGTTATATGAATTAACCTATGCACTTAAAAATTCCTCAGCACAAAATTAACCTGATCTCAATTTATGGTAGTAAAGAACAAAATTATCAGAAATGGTTAGAAAATAAAGGGTTGGTTCACGCCAAAATAACATTTATTTTGAATTTATTCAGCCTCTTGTTGTTTCAAACACATATGATGTTCTTTCTTCTGTGAAACACAAAAGGAGATGTAAGGCAGAATGTTAGCCTAAACAAGGATGTAGCAGCTGTGGGGGACACTCACACCCACACTCTTTAAAAAGGTGATTTTTGTCCCCTGCACTTTTCCAAGCTAAACCCATACAAGTCCAAAAGGTGGATTTGTATACAGTTTTCTTTGTGTTTTGTTACTTTGGGCTGATTAAGCAACCATCCAGCCAATCACAGGTGAGTTTCATGAGCCGAAACAACCCTTACGTCATTATCAACGTGGCTCTGTTTATTTCTAAAAAGTTGCATTCAGCAATGCTCATTCATCCATGTTTTTTTATCGCCATTGACATTGATCAAAATCAACAATCTAGAGATGAGGAACTCTCAAATGAGAGTTATTTATCGTCATATCGATCTTGATAGGCAGCATTACTTGAAATGCACTGCAAAAAAAACAAAGGACAATCCTTCCTTCTTTTAAGCACACATTGTAAGTGGAGTTTATATCAGCGCATGAGTCTTTATTAAGTTATGCTTTTTACATTATGTTAGTGAGGTAATAGTTTGATTATTTTTGCCAATTTAAGCAGATTACTAGATCTGCTTTAAATATGTAAAGCTATTTTTAATATCAGCTCCTTCTTTTTACCTCCATGTTGGTGCCCTGCTGACATAATGTATGAAAAAAGATAGATCTACTGTGTTTTTGGAACACTTAGGCATTTACATTTTTTATACTTGAAAACGTACGGACATTTTTGAAACATAATTATTATAAGACTTATTATTGTTGTCTTTTGATAAAAGTCATGCTCCGTAGCCAGAGGCGTCTTAACGCACAGGCTTATATGATCTGAAGCCCAGGAGCCTACAACTCCCACAGGGCCCCGGTTGTGGCCATGGGGCAATGCGGGAGGAGCGCATTTAAATGCTTTCAGCGGAAGACATGGTTAATGACATGTTTACAGTGCACAGCTGTTAAAGGTGTCTGTGTATTGCTTAATTCACACAAGACACTAATTTTTCACCACCTTCTGGCATCACCTGAAATGGTCATTGAATCATTAAATGGATCGGAATTTTTTTTGGTGAACATAGTCAAAACACTCGAGCCACTTGGATACATTTAAATCCCACAATGCACAAACATAGATTAAAATATAAAATTGCATTTCCCAGACATTGAAGGGGATATGATTAGTCAATATTGGTTTTTAAATGATCCAAAGATTTGTATTTTATTCCCCCCAATCTTAAATATGTGTTTACATCCTTGCCCACACTAGAAGGAGCATTGTTCCTCAATAAAAAGTCAAAAAAGCAAATACTTCACTTCTTTGTATAGGTGTTGCATTGAAATGCCATTTGCACTATGTGTTCAGCCTCCGTTTCCTGTCCAGTCTCCTAGGAAGACCCCCTGAGAGGCTCCCAATTGAAAATGGTGTCATGCTCCTTAAGCAAAGGAGGAAGTGATGGAGGGGGCCTCTTAATGTGACTTTCATTCATGTTTCCTTTTTTATATGTAGAGGGGCGTGTAAGAGGCCCGAATGGTATGAAGGATGGTGTTACTTTTAAACAAGAGCTGTTTTAGAAAAAAAATTAAAAATTACCTACTTAATCTTAACCCTACTAGGCTATGAGATCTATGAAAAAAGTTGCTAAGGCCCTGTTTGCATCTGGTTTCAACATCCGTCTCAGGTGATCCAATCACATCTGGTCAATATGATCACAAGGGGTTAGCTGAGACAGATTGCTGTGTACACCTGTGATCAGACTTTGAAAGAACTGGTCTCAAATTTCGTATCTACTTTACATATATCACTTAGTTACTTTAATTAGAAAAGTTCAAAAAAGTAAAAAGGAACAAAACTCTGTAATACATCTGAGTGGAATGCGTATTGTTAGTTGAATAACTCTATTTAGATTCTGCATGCTTACATAATTTGTGTCACTGCATGTTTCTGTCAGGCATGAAAGGGGTTTTGCAGGGGTAAAATGCATAGTGTATTCACAACATTTTGCAACATCTTTTATAAAGATTCTCATTATAAACTGTACTGTGGTACAATTGCAATGAAAATATCAAAGATCAAAGATCAAAGTCTCTGAAGGAAGGAGCCCCTGGCCAAGTGACTTAACTCCTTATATTTTCTTTTTGTTTTGTCATCATTGGCCATGTCAAGTTAATTCTAATGACATCATTGGGATTTCTTAAATAACCCCCTCTTACTCTGTCTGTCTGCCGTAAAAGCAAGACAACAGCCTTTGTTTTGCCATGATACTGCTTTGACTATTGTGTTTCAACTGAAAAAATCTGACAAAATTTGTAAGCTAATATGAACCTTGCAATCAGCTGCATGACATGACAAATCCATCATGTTTTGTGTTATTGATGTGTTTCTGTGGTAACAGTAAGGTGTATATGTCAGTAATGCTGACTTGTTTGATGTAAGATTTTGATCATACTGCCTATACTTAAAATACCCCTACTTCAAACCATCAGTAATGTGCTTCTAGAACCATAGTAGCTTATTGTCTCTAATCTGGCTCTCCCATAGCCAATCTACGTTGTTCCCCAATGCTTTGGACAACATTGTCCACTTTGTACCTAAAGGGAAATATATTCTACATTGCAACAACCTATGGTGCAATGTAGAGCTGGTGCAGTCAAACAAATGGCTTGGGTGAAAGAGGGAGAGAGGGAGGCGAGAAAGAGACAAAAGATTGATGGAGCCCTTTGATCTTAGTGTCTAACTCAGTATGCATGATTACAAGCTACTTATAGCTGTCCAATTGTGGAGTAATTGCCCCCTCTGTGTAGATGTGACAGTGAACACATGCCTTAGCAGTCTAAAGGGAAAACAATTATAACCCTCTTTGTCAGGGAAAAGTGTATTTTTCTGTCAAGTGAGGCACCCAACAATTTTGCAATGTGGGCTCCGGACTATATCTGTTTCAGCTGCTCCAGAGAAATACAGTGTAACTGTGTTCCAAAACTCCTCTCTTGATTCAGGGGTAGACAGCAACCAGGCCAAGTGCCTTTCTTACGCTCCTTACGAGTAACCAAAGAACATATTTTTGAAATTTAAGAACAAGAGACAGAAGACTTGCTGGGTTCCAGCATCCAAAATGAAAATTCTCTCATCCTTTGCTCATCCTCGAGGCATCCAAGATGTGTATGGCTTTCTTTCTTCTGCTGAACACAAACAAATATTTAAGAGAAATATCTCTGCTCTGATGGTCCATTCAATGCAAGTAAATGGTGACCAGACATTTTAAGCTCCATAAAGCACATAAAAGCAGTATAAAATAATACATACTACTCCATTCGTTAAATTCATGTCTTAAGAAGCGATAGGTGTGGGTGAGAAACAGATCAATATGTATGTCATTTTTTACTGTAAATTTCCTCCCTGCCCAGTAGGTGGTGATATGCATGCAACATGTGAATCGACAAAAAATAATTGTGGTCAGTTATAGTAAAAAAGGACTTAAATATTGTTCTGTTTCTCACCCACACCTATCATATTGCTTCTGAAGATATGGATTTAATCCTTGGAGTCCTACAGATTACTGCTGCCATAGGAGCTGCCATATACCATACGCTGCCTTTATGTGCTTTGTGGCACTTGAACATTCTGGCCACCATCCCATTTAATGGACCAACAGAGCTGAGATGTTTTTCTGAAGATCTCCGTTTGTGTTCAGCAAAATAATAGAGTCATACACATCTAGGATGGTATGAGGGTGAGTAAATGATGAAAGTCTTTTTGTTCATTAAATATTTCTTATTACTTTTAGGTATTACTATTTAGTTTTATCATTTTCCCCCATTTAGCTGTTAATTTCTAACAAACTCTTATGAATCGGAACAGAGGTCATTTGATTAATATTATCTGCTCTCGCTGCATTTAGATTGTCATTTTTGGATTTTAAAATAACTTCTTCAGACCCAATTACCTTCAGTATTCTCATTTGTTTGGTTCTTTGTGAATTGTCCCTTTTAAAAGGATCTCTAATGGCAGTTTATTGTTAAAGGTGCTCTCTTTTCTCAGAATGTCTCATGTGTGTGTTTACATTATGGGGTGATAAGGAGCAATGTAGCACCTGTGGATAATTAAGCCATTTGAGGTGAGATTGAGTGAGTCGAGCTGCTAATATCTCTAATCTCTCGCAGTGTAAACAAACAATGCTGGGATAAATTGGATGAAACCAGTATTGTTTTCCATTGATCTCCGTCTTTAAGGTCTTTTTCATGAACATATGGCTGATTAAAGTGGTGTTAAAGGCATTTGGGTTTCAATCACACCTTTCAGGCGAGTGACCTTTTTTGGAGCAATTTGTCTTATGAATCCTCTCTGACTGACTAATTCAAATACATTTCTATATCTACATAAACATGTTTAGCTCTACACTGCTGACAAGAGAGGAAAAAAATAAAAATAAAATCTGACTGGTTGGACTTTGATGGTTTAAGATGGCCACCAAACCTGGACAAGCTGGATTATCTAAAAAAAAAAAAAAAGACAAAAACCGCTCTAGAGCCAACATATTGACCAGTTAAAAAAAACCAACAAGCTTGGGATGATTTTAGCTTATTTTTTAATTTTAGCTGTATTTTAGTTGTCAACCAGGTCAAAACCAACTGATAGTCCATCTGATTGACCATCTAGACTGCCTTGGTCCAGCTAATGACTAAGGATTTTCCAGCAAAAAAAACACCATTGTATCACATTTGTTCCTCCTCACCTTCCTCATTGACGGTGACCTGAGAGTTTTGTGAAGTGACTTCTGCCATTTTAACCAGTAAATTATTAATCTAATGATGCTAAGCAGTTCTAATCACACTCATCTGTATTTATGCTGTTTTTTATTCCTTGTCGGGAGGTTTCACAGTGTAAATATACCTCTGTATTTCGTCTAGCATCAATGGTAGAATGACTCTTGAGGTTGGGTTTAAAATGAGCTGATAATTTAGATTTATTTATTTATTTGAGAACTCTGATGACAAAAAGTCTAGTACAGCCATACAGACCTGGGTGAAATCTGCAGACTTTTTTGCATTTTCTTCATTGTTTTTGTGGTGAAATGTGCAAGCAAACTACTGGTAGTTGAAAGCATGATCAAATTAGACAAATATTTGTAAATGTAAAGGGCAGAGAATCTGTACCTGAGTTTGTGAATGATGGATGTTAGAATTCCATGTCAGGCCCTCTGTCAAGAAAATGATTCTTTAATCCAGTTTGCCAGTAGTATAATCATTTGCGCTGTGTTATTACTCTGTATGCAGAATAATGTCAATGCAGAAAGCAGCTCCTCTGTTCAGCTGGGACCTGGTGGTAGACAGTCCAGAGTGTCTCATAATCCAGCGTCTAAGCCCTGGGTTCAGAGTCACGGGACAGGGGGCAGCCTGCAGAGAGATGGCCCAGGAGCTTTTCTGCTGGACTTGCAGAACTTCCCTGATCTTTCAAAAGCTGACATAAATGGGCAGAACCCCAACATACAGGTAGGAAGATGCTCAGAATGAATGCTTTTCCCTCAGTTTTATCAAATCATTCGCAATGTGTGTCAAGCATGACCAATACGCTGAGTATGACTTAAAATCAGCTTATTCAAAGAAATCTGACAACTCAAGAAAACAGCGTTTACATGACATTTGAAATGATCAGGTTTGACGTAAAAATTTAAACAGGCATTCACACAAAAAAATGCAACACAAATCTAAGTGTCAAACATTTTAGGCAAACCATTTATGACCCTAACCCAATAAAGGCGCTCACATGATGTTGTCAGCTTATTAAGCATAACCGATGTAAGACTGTGCATTTTATTGCACTCACTGAAAACAATCATATAGAGTATTTTAAAGTGTTTCTTAGTACTGAATGGTAATTAATGTCTTGTGTTCTCTAAAATATGGAAAGCAGTCCAACACAAACACAATTAGACAAATTCACTGAACAGTTTTTGTACGCTGTATTATTCTTTAACCACCCACAATCCATTTTAGGTGACTAATGCATTGAAATAGCACTGCGCAATGAGAATTTTAATTGTTTTTTTGATTTTTAAATAAAGAAAATAGTATTTTTAAAAACGGATTGACATTGATTTCAGCATAAGTACACACCTCATTTTAATGTAAATTAAAATATTACCATATTACAAATTACAGTTTGCACCTTATTCACAAAAGTCAGCACTAATGGCCTTGATCAAGTAATGTAACATTGCAGTATTATGGAAAGCACGCTGTAAACAGGATTTTATTTATTGATCATTCCAGCAGTCATCCATCAAATGATGATCAAATTATGAAGAAGACCGTTACAACTGGGCACACACCTAGATGTGTGGTGGAGACAAGCACATTTTCAGCATTTTAAAGAGCTCATTCAGGTAGCTGTTCATTATTGGTTAAGCTGTGCAATCCTTGCAAAGTTTGCAAGATAGCAATGTTCTGCCACATCTTTCACAACCTAGCACTCAAAAAAAGGCTGCAAGACCAGAAATGGTGTTGTGTTTGTGCCGTTACCCTATTTGCATAATTTCTTTAGTGAATCAGGCACTAAAACAAAGCAGAGAGTTTATGCAAAAAGATGGTGCTATCAACACTCTTAGTGAATTCCCCTCCAAATAATTTTAAAGGAGATATGGCTGACCAAGCACATTTTTAAGCAAAATCTTGGCAAACAGAAAGTGGCAGAAAGCCCTGTTGCACATCAGCACCTCTTTTCAAGAACAGAGCCTTTTGGTCCCTTAAGCTTTCATTGCTCCACTCTCAGACACACACACACACACACACACACACACACACACACACACACAAACACATAACCCTTAACATTCACCTAGCTGAGTCTCAGTAACCACATACACCTGTACAGCACTGTTTCCAAGTAATCCACCATTAGCTCGGTCTACATCAGAAAGAAAAACATGGGCATCTTGACCATGAATCGCTGAAGGAATAAAGTGTATCAATGTCCCAAGATGGAAGACGGGGGGGGTGGGGGGATGAATGGGTATCTTTGATCCAAGGCATCATCTGGCTTTCATGGTCTTAAGGACACTGAGAGGCCCTTTGAACTTGATGTTTAGGTGGAGAGAGCGAGAAATAGTGAGGCTGGAGAGGGGAAGCCCACTCCCCTGCCCCAGTCTGGGAGGCAAGTATGTTGCTGGTGGGGTGGGGTGGGGGTGTCACTGCAGAATGGCAGCCTCTCAGACCCATGGAGCATGACCATGACCTGAGCCAATGTCCATCTGGAGTGCCACCAGATCACACTGCCCCTCACCGTTTGATGTTCCACCAAAAAGCTTCTCTTTGTACAACAAACACACTTGATCTGTGTGATCATTCTCAACATGTGCAAGTAAACAAATTGCAATTTGATTGGGTTTTATAGCATAAAATGACTGTTTTGAAATGTCCCTTTCAAAAGGGAATAATTTACCTTTCGCTAAGCCCCGCCTTAAAAGTGCTTCTGACCAATCCTGTCTTAGCAAATGTTGCCCTGCCGCCATTACTCTGACACACATTAGCTATTTGCTAATTACAGCCTGTGGAAGTAATGTGTGTTTGGATACTTTTAGTTAGGATTTTATCAAAATACTTCAAAAAAATGTAAAGAACGTTGTTGCTGGGTTTTTTGTAATAGTGGCACAAGCTACCTAGAGAGGATACCCACAGTATTTTTCTTTCTTTAAAAAAATGTGGAGGAGAGCATGTTATGGATCAAACTGTAACAGCCCTCATTCCCAAATGAATATATAACATCTGCAACGACACATTTGCTCCAAGGTAAATTAAAGCTAATAACTGAATGCTAATTTATTTATGTATGGATCCAAGTCATAGTAAAAGCCATAGTAAATAAACAGCTCACAGCATCAAAATGAGAGTGTTATGAGATGTTATAAACAGCTCTGTTCACTTATGTTAACTTTATTAGATGTATAATCGTTTTTACCTTTTCAAGTGACTGTAATAATCATTTGCTTTGATTCTGATTTACAGACTCCACAGTTTTAATCAAATTACTGTGTAATTTAACTATTTATTTTACAAAACAAACTTCAGATAGATATGCATTACAATGTCACTCTTCATACCAGCCAATGCATAAATATTATCCATTCTGTTTACGAGAATATTTAGCCAAATGCACATAGTTCATGGCAATCTCCCTTTCATTCCGATGGGGAGTTCTGCAGAGCTTGTCAGAGCAAGCAACCGTAACCAAGGTGGGTGGAGCTTAGCAGGTCCACTAATTTGATTGTACAAGCGGCATTATTAAATAGGTAGACATTTTACTGTTTTGCATCACTTAGTTTGTCTGTGTTTGCTACATAGAATTCTAATTCTGTGCATTGTTACCCAACTATTTTTGTTGGCTGAGCAAAAGTAAATATAACTGGCCATACTGTGTCTGAAATGTCAGTTTCTTAATATTGATATTCATATTTTGAATCTCAGTACTATTAAATACTTGTAAAAAAGCACTCTTGCCCAAAAGATATTGCTTAAATATACCATGGTATTTGTATGGCAAACCTAGATACTTTAAATAAAATAAAATATTTAAACTACAATGGTATTAATATGAGAAAGAACAAAAACAACAAATAAAATAAATCATTAACATACAAAATTTGTTGTGTTCTTGTATTTCAATTAAAAGGATAGTTCACCCAAAAATTTAAATTATGTCATTATTTACACACCCTCATGTTGTCTTAAATCTGGTGGACCTCAAAAGAAGATGCTAGGTAGAATTACAGCCTAAAGCCCAAAGTACACTTCGGTCAGACACAAACGCTCAGCATTCATGTACAAGACGCGTGACGCGTATCTCGTTATCTTGTCGAACACTGAACACATGCAGCCCAATTTTTCTAACCATATTTGGATGTGCAGAATGTGCATGCACTAGTGATGGGTCGTTCATGAATGATTCGTTCCTTTTTTGGGTGAATTACCCTATTAACATCTCATATAAAATAATGTAAAATAAAGTGAACCTGGAGCACTTTGTGTTCAGTGGCTGTTCAAGGTGGCAAAACTCAAAACAGCCATTGCTGTCATGAAGAAATGCTAGGTGTTATCACCGGTAAATAACAGGAGATGAAGGTAAAAACAACAAGAGTAGATATGCACATCAAGAGCACGTGTGTGAGGAGGTCAGGAGATATGTGCATTTGTAAAACTCAAGTCTGAAGGAACATAAAGACATCTTTATCGGTCTAAACTCCTGAAGAAAAATTGTTCGGCATCTCAGTGCAGTCATAGTGCACATGCGCTATGGTGGTTGACCTATATATGCGTGCACAATCAAACGGAGTATACTTTGACAGGCTCGTGTTTGGCTGTACTCAGACGCGAGCATTTAAAGTATACTTTGGGCTTTAGTCACCATTCACTTTTATTGTATAGAAAAAGAGCAATGTAGTAAATTGGATGGTGAATCAGACTAACATTCTTCCTAACATCCCTTTTTGTGTTCTACGGAAGAAAGTCATACAGGCTTGGAACAACATGAAGGTGAGGAAATGATGCCAGAATAAAATATTTGTGTGAACAAGGCCTCTAAATGCTTTATAACAACATCATGACAATATCTCCTCTAGGTTACCATAGAAGTGGTGGACAGTCTGGAAGGTTCTGAGCCAGAGAAGGGAATACGTAAAGAAAACAAGCCAGGCTGGGTGGCTCCTAACTGGAGGAACTGGTGGCAGCGTTCCTCTTCATCATCTACATCCTCTGTGTCCACAGCAAAGGGGCCTGATGAAGAGGACTACCCCTACGAGAGCAAGACAGAGGACAGTAACTTCCTTAAACCACTGGGAGACTGGGAGCGAAGAGGGGCAGGCGGCACAGGAAGCAGATCCCAGGCTGAATATGGTATGCTGCATGTGTTAAGGCATATTATGAGTTATTGTCTGAATGAAGGGCTCTGCAAAGCTTAAATATGGATCTGGCGTGAGGTGCTGGAATCTGTAATTTGCATGGCAGACAATTTAAAGTAAATTTATAAAGGTAATTTTGAGTGTTTGGGCATGTTTGTGCTGTTATCTGATTTGCATGATGCCTTTAGTGAATCGAGTACTAAACAAAGCAGACAGTGCATGTAAAATGCTATGCTATTAGCTGCAATTCATTCTTGGTGAATTCCCCCCTTTGTATGTCCTGTAAGAGACAGATTCCTGTGTGGAGGAGTGTGTCTGCTTGACAGAAAACACTCTTGAACATCAAAGGAGAATAGAGAGAATCCAGAGCATCTGTTCCTTTAGCCTAATAGCTCTCTTTCTCTGTCTATCTCTCTTTTTTACTAAAGTGGAGCTAAATAAGTGAATGTCTGTTACTGTCAGACTAGAAATCTTGTCAAATATATTTTACCCTGTTGCCACTTGCATGATAACAGAATTTAAATCTCATATAAAATAATGTAAAATAAAGTGAACCTGGAGCACTTTGTGTTCGCATTGTGCATTCTAACCATGGAAATGTGATGTGATCACATGGATTGTACACAAATTGCAAACTGCTCTGAGAAAGCTGAAACATTGTATCATGAACCCTTTTCATGTAATATGGTTAGTTGACTAGTTCACAGGGTGCTGTCCCTTCACTCTAAAGTGTGCAGCGGATGCAGGCTATAATTTATTTGATTAAAAATCAAAGGTTTAATAATCGCATTAAGCCTAATCACGATTTAGATGTTATTTAAATTATTTGTGGAGGCCTAATTTTCAGTGTCCATTCCTCATGACTAACACACGGTTTGTCAAGGCCATGACACATTCCTGAGGTTTTGCCATATCTGCTCTTGATTGGCTCATTAGTTTGCTTTAGTGGTGAGAGAGAGAGAGAGAGAGAGAGAGAGAGAGAGAGAGAGAGAGAGAGAGAGAGAGAGAGAGAAAACAACAACACACTCTGGGATGTGAGGGTTTCAAACATGTTGTTGCCTGTGAATTGGACTCAAATGTGACTGCGCTAATCTGGTAATATTGTCTTTTTAAGACCAAAAGTCTATGTTCTCTCATTAGGGGGAATGGATATAGATTGTGGTTGGTTTTGTTTGGTTTGTGTGTGTGTGTGTGCATATATATATATATATATATATATATATATATATATATATATATATATATATATATATATATATATATACACAGTATACAGTGTGGCTTTAGCAATACCAGTGAGTTATGCCAAGGATGTAACCACTATATAGGATTGGGGAATGGCTTTAAGGTTGACAACTAATCTAAATATGGGGGTATATTTGCCTCTCAATGTCTGTTGTTGTTACACACCTGTATTCATACTGTTTTTCCCATTTAAATGCTTCTAAATCCCACTAAAAATGACAAAAATAGTCCCAAAATCCAAAATGTGAGAGCAAAAATGCCCTTGCAATGAATTGTTTTGTTTTTTATTTTTAACATCTGATTTAGTGTTCAATATTCTATACAGTTGTTCTAGTTATACATATAATTACATGTAGCCATGTGGAGAATTTTCATATAATATAAATTTTTATAAAAGTTTTTTTTATAAACAAGATATGAGTTGATGTTAATTTAATTCTTAGGGTTAGAAGTAATACATTCTTGAGTATTTGTATTGATGATTTGATTAAATTGATGTTTCCATCATATGTCATGAATGAGAGATAGTTTGTTTTAAATGGATGGAAAAAATATATGCCCAAGAAAAAAATGCCCCTGAAAATCAAATCTATTGGCAAATTTTGGCCCTTTATGTAAAAGTTCATTTCTGACACTGGTTTCATGCCATCTCCAATTGCCAAAATCCAATTTGAGCGAGAGACAAAGCAACTGTTAATGGCTTTGGTGACGATCTAAAACCTAAAAACCTCAAAAAATGAATTTCAGAAAAAAGATTTTGTGTTTTCTAGAATACTCCACACTTCCCAGTTGCTTCTTGTTGTTTGAAATAAATGTGCATATTTACATGCACAGTCTTACACCGATTATGATTAACAAGCCAACAAATGTCAGGTAATTTAAATACCTAAATTAATACATGGTGATGCAGTGGTTAGCACTGTCGCTTCACAGCAAGAAGGTCATGGGTTCAAACCCCGGTTGCCTCGGCCTTTCTGTGTGGAGTTTGCATGTTCTCCCCGTGTCTGCGTGGGTTCTCTCCGGGTGCTCCGGCTTCCTCCCACCATCCAAAGACATGCAGGCTAGGTTAATTGATGTCTCCAAAAATTGCCCTAGGTGTGGATGTGAGTGTGAGTGTTGTTTGTCTATGTGTGGCCCTGCGATGGACTGGTGACCTGTCCAGGGTGTACCCCGCCTTTCGCCCAATGTTAGCTGGGATAGGCTCCAGCCCCCCCGCGACCCTGTACACAGGATAAGCAGTTGTGGATGGATGGATGGATGGATGGATGGATGGATGGATGGTTTTCTTTTATCAGAGGTCATTAATTATTTTAGCATACTTTTGGCTCAATTAGATTTTTGCCCATTACCCAGATTTCACTCGCATGTAAACACCAATCCAATATGTGGAAGTGTTGTGTACATATCTGTTCACATTTTGACTTGTAAAACCTAACCTTTTTAACTAATTATTTCAAATCTCATGTAAACATGGTTTTCTTGCTTTTTCAGATTTGTTTTTAATACGCTGTTTTTGATAGTTATCAGTGTGTTGTTGTGCAAGTAAACACACTTACTGTCTGTTAAAGTAACTCTTCTATATTGCCTTCAGATTGTCCCTCATCACTGAATCTCAAGTTCTGGGTTAAAGTGTATTACTTGCAGCTGTATGTTGTTTAAAAAAGAGCTAGAAGTTGGCGTAAGTATGCCGACTTGGCTCATTCATTCACCCCTTTCCATGTGAATCAGCTAATTAAAGAGTTATGCTAATGGAATAGGCCAGCAATCAGAGTATGTGTGTCTCAGGTATTTGAAACATATGGTCTGAATCACATCTATACAGTGGGACAGAAGGAGCACCACACAACCTGTGCTTCATAAGTCACATTGTATGTTTTAAAGCTCTAGGTTAAATGCCTGTAAATGTGTTAATTTTCACTGTTTTCTTGTCTCTAACAGACTACATAGATGGAGAAGGTGACTGGAGCGGCTGGTCACCATGCAGCGTAACATGTGGAAATGGCAACCAGAAGCGGACTAGGTCATGCGGCTATGCCTGCACCGCTACAGAGTCACGGACTTGTGACATGCCCAGCTGCCCAGGTGAAAAAGAATCCCTTAGTTTCTTTATTGGAGATTATTATGCAAGAAAATTTTTGCCCAAAAGTATTTAAGATACACTTAAAATTGCATGTATGTCGCTGCATCATATTACAAAAATATCAAACCAAGTGGCATTTTTTTTTAAACAAATATAGCACAATTTCAAACAAAATTTCAAACAAAACGTTTCACAAAAGACGTTTGTTAGGTTTAAGATTATTAAACAGTAGATTTATTGTTAAAAAGGTATTTGGACACTTTTTGGTAATCAAACTTTATGGAACAAGTCCATACAGTAGTTAATGTAATGAACTACACCTGTGGTTACTCTGGTAGGACACCTGTGGGAACTTAAGGAGAACCGACTTCGTACATTGGCTGCATTCGAATTCAAAGGTAGCTACCTTGTTGCTTCACTGATCTATCAGACTGAAGAGACAGTGTTTGCATACCAAGGTATCTTATGAAACTGGTTTCGGACAGGCTTCCAAGGCAACACTATGTCACATTGTTGCTAGAATACCAGCATTCATTCAGTCCACCGAACCACAAAGGACTATTAATCTAGAACAATATCAAGACATATATATAATAACTACAATACTACTTACTTGCAATAAATTTAATCAAAAGTTGGAAAAAGGGAAAAATACAGCAACTTACATTTATACACAAACTGGCTATCAACTGCCCCTTTGGCTGCCATTTTCGTTCTTCAGCTCAACCGCTGTGGATTTGCACGCACAGGATTGTGGGATTTTTATAGCCAGCGGTGGATGCTGCCTTCAAAAATCAATCAGATGAAGGTATCAAAGAAGACAGGATGTGACGTGAACACTGGATTCTGACATAACTCGGTCCCTTCTTACCTCTGTTTACAGCATCAGGAGGCTGCATTTTCTTGGTTTTGGATGCAGCAAATGACTTAAAAGCCCTTGGGACCAGTTTGTTAAAAGTACTAGCAAAAATGTTTAAGAAAAGTTAATTTAGTTCTGAGAAAAGCTCAGGCATATTTTGTCTGCTGATGCCACTTGATTTGATATGCTCTTTCTAATTTAATGAAATCCATACATTTATAATGGTTGCTTAAGGTTGGACAAATACTTATATGTGGTCAAAACAGGGATTGAGGATGCCTTCAAGACAGCTGCAACAGAAGTCAGTCTGCTCGCCGGCTCTGGAGAGTTTAATGCAACAGAGCTCTTCGGAGTGGGTAAGTTGTTATTTTGTAGTTTAACATCACTTTATGTTCAACTGATGACTCCTGCATGGCCAAACTAACTAAACACCATTAAACAACCAAAACATGATTTTGAAAGATTTTGAAATGGTTTTTGAAATGCACCATATTTAAGGGGAAAGAGTTTGGGTCGACAGGAGCACATTTGGCCAATCTTTAGTTTTTTGAAATACCCCATGGCTCAGACTTTGTATTGGATACTAGTTACATTGAATACACCATTAAAAGCTAGTGGCTTATTATCCTTAATGTAGAAAAACCCATGGACAGTGTAGAAAATAGTGTAGAAATAAAAGTTTGGTTTCCAAGCTGCAAAAACGACCCTGCTGAAAAAAAGCTTAATAAACCAGCCTAAGCTGGTCCTATATGGTTTAAGATAAGGTTTAATAAACCAGCCAATAGACCAGCTTAGGCAGTTAGTTCAAAGTAAGTTCAAACCATTTTTATCAAGCAAGGCAAAAATACAAACACTTCCTCATTTCCTGCTCACCTTCAGTTGTGCATACTTGAGACATAAACAATGTAATCACACTTTCAAGCACTACTGTAACTCTGCAATAACATTCTGATGTCGGTTACTCTTCAGATACAGACAGTTGTGAGCGTTGGATGAACTGCAAGAGTGAGTTCCTCAAGAAGTACATGAGCAAAGTGGCCAATGACCTACCCAGCTGCCCCTGCTTATACCCAACCGAAGTGGCCTACAGCACCGCAGATGTCCACGACACCACCACGCGGCGCAACTTCCGCTGGAAGGATGCCAGTGGGCCAAAGGAGAAGCTGGAGATCTACAAACCCACCGCACGCTACTGCATCGGCTCCATGCTCACCCTGGAATCCACCACGTTGGCAGCCCAGCACTGCTGCTATGACGATAGCATGAAGCTCATCACCCGTGGCAAAGGAGCTGGCACCCCCAACCTCATAAGCACAGAGTTTTCTGCTGACCTGCACTACAAGGTTGACATTTTGCCATGGATCATCTGCAAGGGCGATTGGAGCCGTTACAACCAAGCTCGGCCACCCAATAATGGGCAGAAATGTACAGAAAATCCACAGGATGAGGATTTCTACAAACAGTTTGAGGAGGCCAGAGAATTCTGAGTTGAAGGTGGGTAGAGAAGATGCTATGAAACTTCTACAAACAAAATCAGAACTAAATAGAACTGTGTTATTGGACAAAATATGGGAAAACTATGGCTGTGTGTTTGAACTGGACTTGTTACGAGAAACAGACATCACAGTCAGTAAAAGGCACATCAAAGTCCCATCTTGGTCTTATGGTCTCCCTCAAAATCTCTGGATGCTTTTTGCATAGTTTGAAAGTATCTTCATGAAAATAATTTACAAGATAATAATGAAGCAACTCTTCATGGTTCTATTTTGACATGTTTATATGTACGACTTGGGGCATTTCAACATTTGCCATTATGACTTATGTTTTATTGTTGTTGTTATAAGGAATAAAAGGGAAAAAAATATATTTTATAAAGGGAAATCATGTCAGGAATTGCCATGCTACATTTTGTGTACTATGTAACATTATGGACACAAAGCTTCATGTTTTTGAAGCCCAAAATGCAAATGGTAATCCACTTTTTAGGATTTTTGGATAGATCCAAGAACATTGACACAATATTCAGGTTTCCATGTCCAGCACGCATACATTGTCCAATTAGTATGAACAGAATTCCTATAAGATACCCTGTTATATCTCTTTCCTTTTTTGATAAAAACAGAGGCGTCAAACAATCTCTGCATTATCTTTGCAAAGTATTTATTGAGTCATAGTTATGTGTCAGTGGTAAGGGTTCATAACAGAATTTGTGCATATAGATGTATGGTCACATTTTGAGTGATAAATAAACAGGCCATGCCACATTAAACGTCACCACCAAATGTCATTGTCTCTCATTGTTGGCCACATTGTTGTCAAATATGCAGAAGACTACATATATTCATTAGAACTGCTGAGGTCGAAGGTTCTTTGACCTTCTGTGGCAGCCAAATAAGATCTGTCCTCAGATATTAAACCCATCCAAACACTTTAAGCCATTCCACAAGACTCATATTAGCCCCATCCAGAACCTAGCCTGAGCTCTGCTTTTGATGTCTGATGCAAAAAACTCTTCCCATCCCCCTTAAACAGGGCTCAGATTCTTTCTTTTTTTTCATGTATGCCCGTATTCTCAAATTCCTTAGTAATTTCTCTGACTATGATCATGCAATCACATGAATAGTGGGCTGAATTCTAAGGACCAATAGTGAAACCTCAGACCATCCCTTAAGATGTTGGTACTGATGTTTCTCTGATGTTTTCACTGCTTTATGCTGGACCGATCCTAGGCCAACATTTGACCACTGCAGTGACAATATGTTAGACAAGTAGACCCACTGTGCCTTGCTTATAATGCTTTCCTGTAAAACTCAAAATTTAGAGAATTTGCTGCTGCTTCAGTAATGTACATAAATACATTTTATGAATCTCGGACATACTACAGTACATTCGCCATGTTATGCAGTGTTGTCCTTTGACGTGTGTATTCCTTGACATATGTTCTAACAACAACCATGCAAATAATGCACTTAAACAGTATGTGTTTATCAAGTCCAATTTAAACATGAGGAACAACTTCTTAAAAAGAGCCGCCCTACTCACATGTTTTCCCCATCGAATCTAACGACTCTTCAGCTCCTGTGGCCTAATGTGAATGCAAAGTGTCCAATGGTTGCACTCTTCAAAATCTCAGCAGATGCAGTATGCTATCAGAGTATTGATCACCTACTTTTTCAGAAAGGTGAGAATTTGGACATACTAATCATTTAGCATACTGCTTTTTGTATACTGCTTTTTGCATACTGTGTTGAAGGGAAGTATGCATATTTAGAAGAAGGATGTGATTTGATTCATCACTGCAAAACAATGAATAAAAATAAAATAAATTATAATTTTTTTATTTTTATTTTTAAAGTACAAACAAGCGGAAAAACAAGTGAGACAACAACTTCCTGCCAGTGGAGTAAGACAAAATACACATATGTTTAAGATACATTTTTAAAACATTTAGTCAAATTATTTATATATATAATTATTTTCAATATGTGCTTGGTGATTGGAAGGTGTTCATTCTGTAGCCTAATATACAAATTTTGCTCAAATCAAATTTTTGGATATGGTTGTACACAAGAGCACCAATAGTTTGAAATTCATCACAGCAGCCCAGGGTACCTGGGTGTTCTCACTTGCTATGCAGAAATATTGACACTGACAACAACCATGCCATGATCTTCTCAATCTGTAGACGATAAGCAGGACACAGATCAAGAGGGGTATAAAGAATGTCTGCTGTTAGTATCAAGTGAATTCTCATGGTCTTCTCCCATCTCACCTTCATAAAAGTACCTCAGAGTGGAGACTAAGCTTGCAGCGAGGATAGGGATAAGCAGTGGTGATCTTTATTGAATCAGACCATCTGCTTCAGAGGCCCCCCGACATCAAAGCAAACAGCCTGCTTTATTTTATAACATCAGGCCTGTGTTAAAGTGGCAGCAGATCCTGCCCTGTACCAGCGTGCTCTCTCTCTCTCTCTCTCTCTCTCTCTCTCTGTCTCAGACACACACACTCCACATGTCATCAGAGAATGTTGTGCTATACCAATTCTATTTACAGCTCTGACTTATTAGGAACAACCTCTGCGGATAACAGCAGGCTTCTACCTTCACAGAAAGTGTGCACTGGATGTTGATTTGGTATTAACATCATCTCTTTAAAGCTGAAGTCAGTCATTTCTGTGCCACTAGCATCACCAAACGGAACTGCAAAAAATTATTGTTTTCAAACAGGTTTGCTGAACACTTCACCCTGTCTTCCATTGTTCGATGAACAGATTGTCTCATCCCAAACTCACATAATTTTTAGAGCCAATGTTGCAGAGCATGAGGGCTTACATTTTTCTGGAGAATTAATCTACAAATGGCTTACAATTTTCTCTACATATTAAGTTGGGATAGGGTACTGTGTAGGCCTTTTCTGTAAGTCAGTGCCCAAAAGAAATGGTTAGATCATTCTATAATTGCAAAAAAAAAAAAAGTAGAGAAAAACACTTAAAGCTCAGGCCCAAACAATTTGCAATGAGGCAGAACCATTATTTGTTTTTTATATAAGAGATCCCACAATGTAGCTGACCACCCTCTTCTCAATTTATTTGCCCTCCTCCAGAGAGAGGTGTAGAGTTGTGGTTTCAAATAAGGCTGTTTTTAGACCCAATCCCATTTGCTTTCAGCACTGGCATTTTATGGGTGGTGTAGCACATTTCAGGAAGTGTCTGGCTCGCAATGCTGCAAGGTCCGCGGCTGCATGGCAAGCCTAATTAGAAGGCAGTCTCTGCTGCGTGGAACCTGGAATAGCTGTCAAGGACTGCCGGAACACTGTTTGGCGAGGACTAGCTCGAATGCCTGGGCTTAAGGTTTGCTGGAGAATGGGGTATTACCTGGCCCGATGCCTGACCTACAGTCGACTTGTTGGCACATGGCATATGAAAATGGGGGGGGTCGGGAATGAGCTGCACACAGCTGAACAAACAGGTCAAGTAGCTGGCAAACACCTCAAAGGATTCTGGTGCTCAGATTAACTCTCACAAAGGTCTGTCCATATAAGAAAGTCATTAAGGGGGCTGAAAATGCACACATGACCTTTTGACCTCAGCCTTGACCTTAACCTTACGCATCAACACTTCACAAGTGTGCAGCATTGCAGATAAGAGAGTGAAAAG
Organism: Moxostoma hubbsi; assembly: GCA_032164185.1. Taxonomy (NCBI): domain Eukaryota; kingdom Metazoa; phylum Chordata; class Actinopteri; order Cypriniformes; family Catostomidae; genus Moxostoma; species Moxostoma hubbsi. The sequence continues at coordinate 11,876,279 of JAVLUX010000021.1, forward strand.
AACAGTATGAACACAGAGGAAACTTTTCTATGAAAAGAAGTAGAAAACATTAGCAGCTTTGTATTTCAGATGTTACAAAGTTACGCAAAGTGCCACTTTGTGAACTTAGTTTTGAGTGGTGACCAAAAGTCTGAGACCACTAGTGAAAATGCTTCTATTTTGCATTGTTCTAATTTCATACAAATTGATTTTATTACAAATTATTTTATTAGCATGACAAATAGAGTGAAAAGATGAAATTTGTAGTATTTAGTGCAACTCCCTTTGCAATAATGCAAGAATACACTCGAGCTGGCATGGACATGCGGTGACAATGTGACATTGTCCATTATCTGTCCCAGTTTTCATAATCCTGAAATCATATGACTGAAAATTCTAAACATGCCTGAGTGCACCATGCACTGTTTTCCAAAAGAACTTACAGATGATATCAAGCACAGAACGAGCAGTATGGCTGGTGGCATTGTCATGCTGGAGGGTCATGTCAGGATGAGACTGCAGGAGGGGTACCACATGAGGGAGGAGGATGTCTTCCCTGTAACGCACAGTGTTGAGATGACAACAAGCTCAGTCTGATGATGCTGTGACACACTGCCCCAGACCATGACGATCCCGTTCCAGAGTACAGGCCGCAATGTAATGCTCATTCCTTCATTCCTTCGCGAGTCCGACCATCACCCCTGGTGAGACAAAACTGCAACTCGTCAGTAAATTGCACTTTTTGCCAGTCCTGTCTCGTCCAGCAAAGGTGGGTTTGTGCCCATAGGTGTCTTTGTTGCCGGTGATGTTTGGTAAGGACCAGCCTTAAAACAGGCCTTCAAGCCCTCAATCCAGCCTCTCCCGGCCTATTGCTGACAGTGAGCACTAATGGAGGGATGGTGTGTTCCTGGTGTAACTCGGGCAGTTGTTGTTGCCATCCTGTACCTGTCCCGCAGGTGTGATATTCAGATGTACTGATCCTGTGCAGGTGTTGTTACACGTGGTCTGCCACTATGAGGATGATCAGCTGTCCTTCCCATCTACCTGTAGCACTGTCGTAGGCGTCTCACAGTACGGACATTGTAATTTATAGGCCACATCTGCATTCCTCATGCCTCATGCAGCATGCCTAAGGCAGGTCCCGCAGATGAGCAGGGACCCTGGGCATCTTTCTTTTGGTGTTTTTCAGAGTCAGTAGAAAGTTTTTATAACTGTGACATTAATTGCATTACCATCTGTAAGCTGCTAGTTTCTTAATGACCGTTCCACAGGTGCATGTTCATTAATTGTTTATGGTTCATTGATCAAGCATGGAAAACACTGTTTAAACCCTTTACAATGAAGATATTTAAAGTTGTGTCCTGAAAAAGAGCAGTTTCCAGAGTACAGGCCTCGGTGTAATGCTCATTCCTTCATTCCTTCGCGAGTCCGACCATCACCCCTGGTGAGACAAAACTGCGACTCGTCAGTAAAGAGCACTTTTTGCCAGTCCTGTCTGGTCCAGCAAAGGTGGGTTTGTGCCTTTATTATTTCAAATCAGCAGTAAAATCAAACAGCACTGGTATCGTACATTGTGCTTGTTTATCTCAGATTACGCTGAAAAACACCATTTTAATGGCTTGTTTTTCTAATGCTCATGTGCATTCTCTGGTAGATTGACAGGTGATGTCTGTATATAAAAGGTGATTGACTCTTTTACCTGTAAGGAGGGACTTCCTTTCTACGTCCGTTGACCATTGGGAGTGAGCTCCTTGGTTGGGTATTCATGTTTCTCCCATTACATTGTAATAGTAGTTGCCCGTCTCTGCTAAATAGTCTCTGAGGATGCTCAAGACTACAGTACATGTAAAACATCAACGAATATGACATTTAAATGTGTTATCAATGACCTCATGCCTCAATGTTTAAGTAGAATTTTCAAAAGATCAGCAAAAGAAGCTGGTTTAACTATTCAATGATGATTTAAAGTCATATTTATACAATAGATAACACATATATGATAATGTTTACCTTCCGCATTCATGGTGCTAATGCACTAACAAGCTACACCATACTATGCTCATGGTTAGCCTCTGTTATTGTATTTTATGATGACACTGATAGTACTGCAAAGATGGGTGTATAAAAGAGTGTCAAAGGTGCTGCAAGCAATGTTTCATGGAAAGGTATGCAAACATTTTTCCAACTGAAAGATGAAATAATTGTCCTGAGATATCTCACCTGTCACTGTGACAGCTCTACACTGTTATCAGCAAACAAAAATGTGTCTGCTGGCCATGGTTTCTGACGCTTTGTGCCTGTCAAACATTTTGCCCACTTTCATAGTGTTGTAGTTGAAGCGGATCATTGAATAGGCCTACAGACAAGAATCACAGAATATAGACAAAAGAACAATGACAGGCATATCTTACTTTGAGGAATGAAATCATGTAAAAAAAAAAAATAAAAAAAAAATAAAATAAAAATAAAAACATTGAAAAATAACATTGAATGTTTAAATATTTAATGTAAGTGGCACACAGTTGTTTATCTACATTTAAGATGTATATAATGTGTTGAAAATACTTAAAAAATGTTTAAGTTATAACAGCTCAATTATATGGAGTAACGTGAGTAAATCCAAACAGATCTAATCATGTTCAGTCTACTAAATTTAAATGTGCACATGAAACTACAAATATTATTTAGTTTAACTTGAAATCTCCAACCATAGTACATTTTCCAACAGGATACAAATGTATCAACTTAAGGGATCATTTCTTTTTTTTCTAGAATTTCCTTCTCTCAGCAACTGGTAGAGCTATAGTTTCAGCACTTCTTTATTGAACACATGTTCAGAGATAAAGAGCTCAATAGCTAAAAGAACAAGATTTAGGTTAGTTAGGTAGTTAGAAGGAACACTAATCTGATAAACACAACTAAAACCCTTATTAATTACCAACAACTACAGTATTTATGCTCCACATAAGTCCACAAAATGTTATATTCAGGTACAAGAGCCTGTGACCACTCACCCAAACACAGCTCAGCTGAAACTACTTAATTTTGTCTGACTGACAATTCCAAAAGTTAATTTCATTTCAGAAAATAGTTTTAACTTGTGAACAATTGAACGAAATTCTGTTCTTGTTTTCTATACGTTTGTTTTTGGTTAGATCTTTCAGTAAAAGTTTGTTTTCTGGTTTTGTTCCTTTATCCGTTTCAAATCTCTGCCAGTAGCTACCTGTGTGTGACTTTGTTAGTGCAAAGTAAGACAGGCCACATGGCAGTGATTCATTCTGACAGGAGAGCTCAGCATGTGCGGACAGCAGGCCGACCGGGGGCACGGCCACAGTCTTTGATCTTGACTCGCACTGCCGCCTGTTTTGCGTTTTAGGTCTCGCTGAGCGTGAGGCATTGGATACACCTTGAATTGCCCTGCCACCCCTTAAAGACCCAGTATCTCTTTTCAAAGCTGAAGGGGCCCTCTATAACCCCACTGCCACAACCTCACAAATAACATTTACGACGCACATGGCATGAAAGCAGCAATAGAATTGAAGAATTGCAATTGAAAGTGACACGGAATATGGCAAGTGTCAAGTCTTGGTCTTCAAAGTGTGCTATGTCACTTATGTAATGCTGAAGTGCCATGCAGAACAACAGGTGGAGAAAACCAGATCTGCAATCCTTCAGGATCCTGAGCAATATAACATGCTATTTTTGTCCCCTGCAATGTACAATGAAAAGCACTTTGATTTTTTGACAAGTTCCTTGATTTCATCCTTGCTGGATTATAAACAAAACATTTCAAAAGGCCTCCAGGAGAGAAGAGAACTTTTGCTCATGAACTTAAATTTAATAATATTATATCTTTCACACATTCCTTAAAGACCCAATGAAATCACTTGATGAGCAAATTTTTTCGCCAGTGTTCAGTCCTTTTGAAACATTAAGTCTAGCGTATTGATTGTCTCTTTTCTTTGTTAATATTCAATATGCTTTAGTTATGTCACAGCCAGGAACCATGAATCATGACTATTTGCTAGGCATATGCAGGTGGAATTATAGGGGGAGGGAAAATCCAATTATAGAGAAAATTGGATTGGTCTAAAATCGATGTAGTGCAAGACGTGTCATATTTTATTTATTTTTTCCCGGAAGACAAAGACTGTCATTTTTAAATGCATATATCTTCTAAAGGTTTTTTCAACTTTTAGGAGCATACTACAATATACTGCAGATGGCTTTAACCTTGTGCTCCACGTCCAAATGTGTGGATGCTGTATTTTGGTTTTACTATAGGCAATGCATAATTTAAATTAATTTAAACTGACTTAATACTGTTCAGAACACTCCAGACTGTCATTTAAGGGTTAAACTTCTGTCGGCCCACGTCACATGAGACAACAGCATGTAGTCAATTTCCTTGGAGCACTGATACGGCAAAAGTTTTTTTTACTGAAACCTGTTTGGTTGAAAAACAACATCATCTGAAACTAGCATCTCTAGTTTTTTTTATATGCCGCTTTAAAAAATCCATTCATTTTTCACCCGTCAGTGCACTGATAAACATGAAGTTCACATACAGGTATGTTTTGATTGGTCTAACACCATCAGCACTCCGATGCTTCGCTGTATGTATTACTCCGCTTGTGTTCGTTGTCCTAAGCTAAAGTGTAAGAGTAGTGCACATGTGTTAAGAGCTAATGTAGGCTGTGTGTCTCTTTTTAGTTCTATTTGTTTTTTATATTACATGTTAGCCAGCAGGTTGTGGCAAAAGATAATTTTTTTGTGTAATATGAGCCAGTTGGTGACGTGAAGTGAATCCATTAGTCATTGTTTACAAAGAACAGTGCTCTGTGATCGCTCGTATTACTACTACACTACTAAAGCTAGGAAATAGCTTTAAACTGCTTTAAACGAACAACTTCAGCATTAAGGCTTATTACAGCTGAGAAAAAACAGACTGATTGATTACAGAACTCAAGGTGCTTACCTCTTACCAGAGTTTCCACATTGGATACATACTTTATAAAATGGTGGAGGACATTGCGGTTTCTATAGGGAATAACTCTTGCAAGATAATATACATGGACTTAAAGCCACAAATCTTCATGTAACATTTTGATGTCACGGTTTCTTTAGCAGAATGTTGATATAATAGTTAAAATAATGTTTAAAAGTCTTTCTGTTGCTGTTTTATTAACTTCAAGTTATTTTGTCCATGCCATATTATATTTTTTTTGCTCTGGCAAAAAGAGTTAATATTGCACCAAACACTACATTGAAATAAAAAGCCACAAATCTTATAAGTAGTGAAAGAAACCAAAAAGCAACGTGGCACTGGGACAACTATAAATCCAGGGACACCCTGTTGGACATATTTCTGCACAACATATGGAATTGCTACGGATTGTTATTACTGTAGCTTTCTTGAAGAGCTTGTGTGCTAACTCAAACCTTCCAACCACTGACTTAATGACAGCCATCTAACTGTGATCTGACATGAGACAAAAACATTTGTGAGCTCTGTTGTTTCTCTAGCTCCTCTTGTGAAATTATATTTTCACCCCAGGGTTATTGTCCAGTGTGTAATTCATTCCTAGACTATAAATTTTTGGCAGCCCACAGTAAAGATTATAAGATAGGTGGGTAGAGGGGGAAGACAAGGATAGAACTTGTGCTGTCTATTAGAGCCTCACAAAAATGTGATGTTACAAATGAGCAATGTTTTTGTTTGGAGCTCAACAAAGGCTCATGGGATGTGGAGACTAAACAAAAGAGTGAGACAAGTACAAATAAAGACACAACAATGGACTGTAAACAACAGATTTCAACACGGTCAAAGAATAAATGGCACACTGTCTCTTTAACATAGTAAAATGCATTCAAGTGGTCCAGGATGCAAACAAACGGTCCAGAATTGTTATCAAGTTAAAGCGGGTTTTGCATAGTCGAGCTACAGTCTTTATCTGTCCACACAAGTGTATATGACACAGTGCATCATAGAATATTGAAAGGACTTCAGTTACAAGTCACTTCTCTGTTGAAGCTTGAGCACAATTCTGACAATGTCTGCAAATGTGGTCCGATTAACGTGTTTATATTGTGGAAGAATCACATTATCTAAGTATGTTAGTCCCAACTTCACAAAAAACGGACTGAGCCAGATGGGCTGGTTTGAGTATTTCTGTAGCTGCTGATCTCCTGGGATTTTCATGCACTACAGTCTCTAGAGTTTATCAGAATGGTGCCAAAAAATAAATACATATCCAGTGAGCGCAGTTCTGTTGAAGGAAACATCTTGTTGATGAGAGATGTCAATGGAAAATGGCCAAACTGGTTAGAGCTGACAGACAGGCTATGGTAACTCAGATAACCACTCTGTGGTGGGGCGCCTGGTGAGTTGTACGTAGTTGCCACGGAGAATAGCGTGAAGCCTCCACATGCACAATGTCTCCACAGTAACACGCTCAATATGCCACATGATAAGATGCGCAGATTGACGGTCTCAGACGAGGAGGCAACTGAGATTTGCCCTCCACCACCCGGATTGAGGCGAGTCACTACACCACCACGAGGACCTAGAGCGCACTGGGAATTAGGCATTCCAAACTGGGGAGAAAAAAAGGCTTTATCTAACATTTTGGTCCACTTAGAGAGGTTTGAATATGGTTCACTTGTAACATACATCAACTTGATGCAACCTGGACACATCATCAGTGATGTTACCTGGGGTCACGGAGTGTTTCGGGTCTTTCAAGCATCATACACTCTCACCCAGGCGACCCAGCTGGGGTTGATCAGGCCCCAACTTGTGTCCAGGTAGCCCTACCCCACCCATGGTTCTCCTCTCCTTATCCACAGCCACTTTGAGGCAACTTCTGCGGACTCTGTGACCTCTTTGATAGCCCTTCGCTTACTGGCCCCTATGATGCCCAGGATGCTGTAGGCCCTGCAGAGAGACTGGCCCGTGAACCCTCTGCATCCCACCTCAATGGGCTCACACCGCGCTCGCAACCAACCCATTGTTCCGGCACTCCTCCATTAGCTCAGCATATTTTGCCCTCTTCCACTCATTGGCCTCCTTGATACGGTCCTCCCAGGGTACGGTGAGTTCCAGGAGAACGATCTGCTTGGAGGTCTCTGAGATGAGTAACATGTCAGGCCGCAGCGTTGTGGTGGCGACAGTTTCTAGGAATTTCAGTTGCTTCTCCAGGTCAACTTTCAACTCCCAATCTTGTGCTGTTGCTAGCAGGCCAGATGAGGTGGCCCTGGCAGCTAATGGTGGCTTCTCCCCAGCCCGGACGAAAGCAATGTTGTTCTTAACTGGGCGGAGGCGCTTACAATGGCCAATTCCAGAGCTGATGGTATTCGCTATGGCCTTCAGGAGTTGGTCATGGTGCCAACGGTAGCGCCCCTCACCCAGTGCCTTCAAACAGCAGCTGAGGATGTGCTCCAGGGTCCCCCTCTTCAGGCAGAGGTTGCAGGCTGGAGACTCCACCAATCCCCAGGTGAACAGGTTGGATGGGCTCGGTAGTACATTGTAGACAGCCTGGATCAGGAACCGTATGCGGTGGGGTTCTGCTTTCCACAGCTCTGCCCATGAGACCTTGCGGTCCACTGCATGCTCCCATCTTGTCCAGAAGAATTATAATTTTTTTATATATATAATTGGCCAGCTCTTATTAGTCATCCTAAAATTCCTAATTCAAAACCTGTATTTATACTACGTGCAGCATCATTTTAAAATACTTTGTTGAGTGACATCACAAAAAGGTTGTCAACTCTGGGGAGAAAGACACATCAGGAGGTAAGCCAATCTTCAAAAGTTGTTTACGGAGTTCTCAAAGGTAAAGAATTTCAGGGATGTGTGCAAATAGGAGAAATTTCACAAAATGAACACTTAAGCAAACTCAAAAACCTCATTGCAGTTTGTAACAACCGTTAGGTGAACAAGAAGCCTGCTCACCTACTGTAAATTACCTTTAAGTCGACGTTCCTTAGACAATATCAGAGTTTGAGATAAATATGAAGTTTATTCACACTATTTGGAATACAACTGGTCATTGCAGCCACCATGCAAGGGCGACCCACATTATGTGGAATAAAACAACCTTTGCTAGGTTACTGAAATGACAAGTCTTCATATGTGTTTGTGCATCATTTTAAACATGTTTGTCAAAATGCCATACATTTCTTGATGTGTACTAACTATTTTTTCCACTTAAGCTTCACAGCAATCAATTATTCAATAAATTGATACACTGACAGCTATGGAGCATGTTTCAGTTTTATTGAGCATTACAATAGCAAGAGGTTAATACAATTTGCTGTTGAAAACGTCTACAGATGTTTACATTTTAAATAAATGCAGGGTCAAGTAAAACTAAATAGCATATACAGTATGTCAATGTCATACGTTTACATTTATCTAGTATTGCATGAGGTTTAACTAAAGAAAAGAACTGCAGAATTGTCTTAGACATCAGTTTCATAAACAAACAAAAAACCCTCATCATTGTAATAACTTTCAACATAATTGATTCAGTTTCATTTATAAATACATTTTAGAGATCCTTTCAATTTTCTGCGGTTATAAAATACAGACCTTTTTTATCTGGTTACAAATATATTTTGCATTTTCAAAGATGGACTAACAGTCTTATTTAGCTTGCTTTTTGGGGTCTACTTATATCTCCTGAGCACTACACAAGGCATTAGAAAACACAAAGCTGTTCACCTATTAATACAGCTCAACCACACAAGTACACCATGCAGCTTTCAAACAAGGTCAAGTGAAGTCAAGTGGATTGCTCAACATGCGCCATTCATGGGAACTCATGGGCATGTAATTGTACTTCTCTTGGTACACTCATAAGCATTTAAGTTAGTCAAAGTAGTGCACTTATTTAGTTAAGACGCTGGGCAAAAGTGCATGTGCATCTAGTCTTGTCAAAGATACAACTGCCATCAAATTTGTGGTGAAACCGTAACAACCATGAATTCATTCATTATCAATTTAGTGCATTTAACAGTAAATATATTTGATATTAGTCCAACTCTTTCACTGAACCGCTAAACATAGCTTAATATAAGTCAAATGAAAGAGTGATTCCTGTCATTTCAAAAAGCATTTAAATGATATGCTACGTGTATAATTGCGACATAACCAGACTCACTTCAAGCACACAATATCAAATATCTTGAAACAGCACACACCTTTATTTTGAGCTACTAAACTGACCTTTTGCACAAATCAAGCATTAAGCTATATATAAAAACAAAATTGTAAAGTAATATTAAACATCAAGTATTAAGAAAAAAAAAAGGATGATGGAGCATCAAGTCTTGTCCAGCGTGTACTAGAAGCTGAGAAGTTTGTTGGAAGCCCACGAAAACCAGAGCGGTGCACTAGTCCTGAAGTGCACTTGGCATGTCCTTTCCTTAGATGAGGCCTTAGGCAAATTACCATGCCAACTCCATCCCCATCTCAAGTGAGAGTAAACCCATATATATATATATATGCAGCTTGAAAGGGGTAGAAAGGTTTGATTTTATATAAGAACTGAATAAATAATTAAATTTGAAATCACTATGAAAATAATTAATGTGTTTACATGTGCACAAGAGAGAGAGACAAAGTAAGATAGAGATGGAAGAAAATACATATTGCAAACATTTTCCCCTTTATAACTGTGCTATTAAACGATGACAATGTCAAGCACTTGCTATGAAGATCCCAGTGGCGACATATTGCTGCAGAAATAGAGGATGATTTCACACCAGTTCAATCACTTGCAGCCCCCAGGCGACAAACTCCACCTTCAATTGCCAGTGACTGTCCTGCAACTGCCCCAGGAGGAAGTCTGGATATGTGAGTCTGGTAAACACACAGACAGAGTGTTAAAGGCAAGTCCACACTACAACAAATGTCATATAAACGCTTTAGTCCAACAGAATTCGTACCACGTAATCCACCTTTTGCAAAGATAACGCGATTGTAGCTAAAATGCGCTTGATACAAGTCACTTTTTTTATCATCTGAAAGGTCCTGCGATTTACAGCGCAGAGCAACATATTTATACGTAATTGATGTTGGATGGTCAAACACTGCACACCAAAACACATATGCTTACACACAAACAGATGAAAACATCACTCATAGGTAGTCGCGTTTAAAAGACTACTAGATACTAGACAGTATTTTGCCTTTACAAAGCAACCAGTATATTCTGTCCATCATAACATAATTGTTCTATCAAACTCTAAACTGCTGTTAAACACAACTCCTTACATTCCCACAAAATTATTTTTCATCAGACTCGTAGTAATAACCGGATGATTAGTGAATAGCAAAGGCGGTTACAAATACTAGAGAAATACACAGATTGACAGTTGCTAACATAATACTTAATACATAATAGAATACAACAGGCATATTGTTTTACTCACAGACTAAAAGCTGTTTATTAGTATTCAGTCGCCTTCAGCTTGCTCACTGGGGTTATAAATACAATTATTATTTAATTACTTATTTTTAAACACAATTCACAATAGTATTTTATCAAACTACACAATGATGACTCTAAGACATTAAAGATATTACGGTTTCATTTTCTGTTAATGCCTGATCTTCTGTAAAGCAGCTTTGAAAAGATGTGTGTTGTGAAAGGCGCTATACATATAAAAATGACTTGACTCATGTCTTGACATGTTAACTGGCTGGAGGAGAAAGGTCTAAATGCAACCTGCAAGACTACAACAAAACACACCCACTACAAGACATGCCCACGACAAGTTACGCCCCCTTCAACAACAAAAAAATCCTTGCAACTCTTGGATGTCACATTTGAACACTGTTTGTTGTGTTCATTTGAAGTCCTGCAAAAATAGTACACCTATACCTATCCCTAAATCTAACCAAAACCTTAACCTTACCCCTTTCCATAACCACAAAGACAACAAGAAATATACAACTTACAAGTTCTAATGAATACAATAATACCGCCGCATCATTAGGTATCGACAGTGAGGAGAAACGTAGAGGAGAAACTAGTGATGCTAAAATAATATGCTGACCGGTAAGCTTGTTAGCTTACTGGAGCAAACAGAACAGGAAAATGTTTAATTTCACCACTTATATCTTTGGTTTAATAATGTAATATGTGACACTTTATTTAAAAGTTATTCTTATGTTATATTTACATAGTTGAGACAACATGAATCATACAATGATATCGTAAGATTTTAAAGTTCTTTTAGCCAATAGTAATATTTTATGATCCAAGGGGGGGCATTTTTTTTTTTTTTGGAGTGGCCGTGTCATGTAGTGGGTTTTTCCTTGTGGTCTTGCGAGACTGATACACTTGGGCTGAAGCGAAGTTGGGCGGCTGCTCCAGGGTCCTAAAACCTCTGTCAGTGTGGCTGATACAAAGATAGACTTATATGTAAGGGATAATGTACAGTCAGCTGGTATTTATTTTGCGATAACAACTGGATGACTGTACATTATGCTGCTTATTACATGGCTACTAACCAAATAAATAAATACATGGACATAAAATATTGATTTGTATTGAAATAAATCGCTGAACGGCTGAAATTCACCTTCAGTTTGCGTCAGAGTTCTGTTGGAGTTTACTTTGTAAAATTGACCCTCTGACTCCTCAATATTCAGACTATTACAAGACTTCTTGCCAAATAAATAATGGACATGAAACATTGATTTGAGTTTATTTTATTAGCCCACTTGTAGAGCTCATATGGCTCGCAGAACCCGGATGAGCGGTCTGATACATCTTAGTCCCTGGATGGGCGATTGTTACAGAGCAATATCTGACCGCTGGATGGCGCCATTGACCAATCAGAATAGAGTATTCAAGAGAGCTGTGTAATAAGATTTATTAATGCATGGTTTCTAACAAATTATTCATTTATTTCCTTAAAAAAATGCAAAGGGTGAGTTATTAGGTAACTGTCAAATAGAGTACAATATCTAAATATTGTTGTAAAGCTCTGAAATTAAAATACCTTTGCAAAACCATTGCTTTCCATAAATTATTAAGTCGACATGCCTTTTCCAAAGTCACATCTCAGCAACTCAGGGTATCATCTAGAATTCAGTTTCCCACTCGTAAATACGACTTCGCCTGGTCATTCATGCGCTCCTAATTATTAGATATATCAGACTCCACTTGAAATGCTCATAAGTTCTTTACTAAATGCAGTACTAATATTTATCCAAATTTGCATACTGTATATATATATATACTGCATTTGATGAAGAACATACTTCTCGGATGTTAATAAAATACATTCTTCAGGCACTGTATGTGTGCCGTTCTCTGGCATTTTCATACAGGAACGTGGGCATTGTCCTGTGACATAAATATGATGTAGTAACAACAACCGCAACCTATTTTTATAAAAGATATTGAACAAGTAAACTTTAACCAAGTAACAATGTTCTTGGTATATAGCATCTACAGCTGAAAAGACCAATCCAACTTCCGGATTTCCGAAGATTCTTTAATTAAGTTTTTTTAACTTGACTCCTCAGTTCCTGTGGCATTATGGTAAAGTGTTGATGTTGTCTGCACTTCAGAATCTCTGCGGATGTAATGCTCAAACAGGTATTTTTCATCTACTGTTTCATGAATACTGAGGCTTCAGACATACTAATCAATTGACATACTGCTTTTGTCATTCTGCTGTATATAGTGTAGAAGTAGGCATATTTAGATGTGGGGATGCAAGTACAGGAATTAACGCAGCTTATATCTTCCTTATCAAACACCTGATTCAACTCATCAGCTCATTGGTAAAGGCTTCATAACTTGAGCTGGGTGTGTCAAATAGGTGAGACATATAAATTGTCCAGTGTACAGGGTACACCTGGATCGGGTTTGGGAAACACTGCTTCAAAATAAAGTGTGAGAGTGGAGGAGAAGCACAAAGCTGTTGAATAATGGGAGTGAGGTGTCTTTACTGGAATCATAGGCAGATGCCACACGTCTCCAGCACACGTCCAGCCGTTCTCTCTGACAGGCTATGATAAGCGGCTCTCAGGGAGCAAAAACAATCACAAAGCTCCCTGTCTGAATGTGTGTATGTGTGTGTGTGAGAGAGAGAGAGTTTAAAGGTAATGGCATGGCAGTGAAGGTGTTCTCCTGGAGCGGCCCAGGCCATCTTTATCCACGTGACCTCCTAGTACAGGCCATGGATTTCATGGAATGATATAGTGACTTAGAAACCAAGTTAGGAGACAATAGGAGACCTCCTAGTCAACTAGTAGTTGTTAGTTTTAGTCTTTGTTGCCGTATGGTGTTCTTCATAATGCACCACACATTTTCAGTTGTTGACAGGTCAGGACTGCAGGCAGGCCAATCTAGCACCCACACTCTCTGCTTAAACAGCCATGCACTTGTAATCTGGGCAGTATGAGGTTTGAAGTTGTCCTGCTGGAAGATGCAGGGACATCTCTGGAAATGATGGTACTGGATATGTTGCTCCAAAATGTTTTCATATCTGTCTGCATTCATGGTGATCTCACAGATGTGTAAGTTACCCATGCCATGGGCACTGACACACCCTGGCCCACACGGACACTGGCTTTTGGACCTGATGCTGATAACAGCTTGGATGGTCCTTTTCCTCTTTGGCCTGCATTACACAATAGCTGTGTTTTTCAAAAAACTTTTTGAAATGTCGACTCTTCGGACCAAAAAAAAAACAGTTACACTTTCTACTTTCCATCTGAGTTGAGACCAAAAACAGAGAAGACATGCTCATGATATCCAATACAGCCGTATTTAAAACAGTGGCGTCTGAGGGATCAGAGGTCACGCACATTCAGAAGTGGTTTTCATCTTTCCCTTTACGCATTTTACCAAATTCCTTGAAATTTTTAACTATATTGTGCACTCCAAATGGTGAACAAATCTTGAACGATCCTTGCTCTTGAAGGACAAGACTGTTTTTGGAGGCTCCTTATACAGTACTATGACACAATTGCCTCACCTGTTAAACATCTCCTGTTTCACATCGCCTTATTTTAAGTCGTCATATTGTTATTAGTCTTATATTGCCCCTGTCTCAACTTTTTAGAGTGTGTTGCAATCAACTGATTTGAAAAGACAGTACATTTAAAAAAATCTATGAAATTCACAAGGTAAAACATCATAATTGTATAGCAAAGGCTGAATATAATTTACAAATCACTCCTTTTTGTTTTTATTCACATTTTTCATACTGTCCCAACATTTTGGAATTGGAGTTGTATGATTGTATGTATGAATGTATGCATTTATGTATGTATGTATGTATATTTGGATGTATGGTCATATGAATGGATGGACGTATGGATGGATATGCAAATTGTTCATACATTTGGATGGATGGATGGACATCCAAACTAGTTAATACATTTGAAAGGATGGATCAATGGAGGGATGGATCGATGGATGAACATGGAAACTATTCATATCTTTGGATGGATGGATGAGATTAAGTGTGGGTGAAGCAACCCAGCTTGATGCACCAGAACTAAAAACCAAGCAATTGACAAGATACTGTATCTTGATGAGCGACGCTGTTGGCAGTGCTGGCAGGTTTAACATGAACATTATTTGCCTGATAAATAATGCAGGTATGCACGGCAGGAAATTACCACAGCACCTTCATTTTCCTTTCAAAGACATTACCTGAAGCAAGGATGTGAAGTGTTTTCTGGGAGTTTAACGTCTTAACACCTTTGTTTGTTCCAAAGAAAGTCTTTTTCTTACCATCAAAAGACCATCATTAGTCAAATTTCTTTGGCTCTTCAAACATGCTCTACACATGAAGGGCCCCTATACAGGCCCTAACTTCAACATATGGCCATTCATAGCAACTGTGTAAACAGAGATACTACACAAAAAATAGGTTGAGGAGTTTGAAGGTAAGAAGCCTCGTTAAGAGAAAGAGATTCATCAATGCCAGGCATAAGATCCAAAGAGCTTGAAGAAACAGCGAGTCTTCGCTTCCAGCCAACCCAAACCCTCACTGACAATGGAGTGGACAAAGAGTACGTTGGCTCCTACAAGAACTGACTAGAGCCACTGTTCAGAGCACAAATTCAACAAAGGACTATTCTAAAACGGGTCAATGCACACTTCCTGCCGTGCTCCGAGCAACTGGCGTGAATAGAAACAGTTAAAATGGCACTCACTCCAAGAGCTCTGTACTGTTTTTGCTATCTCACTGAGCTGCCAATCAGCACTGGGCTTTCATCTCAACAAACACATGTGTGCGCGCGCGGACGCATGCACGCACGTACACACACAGCAGTACAATGCATCCAGGAATGGGAGGAATGTTTCTGGAATGGTACAGGAATGAGTTGATGTCTTTATGCCATTCTCGTTCCTTAAGAGTGATCAGAAGAAGGTTGCACACAGACCCGTAATGTTCAGTCAAAGCCACAATTTATCAGCACTACTCATTTTATTCAGCATCAAAGAGGATATTATGTCAACTATAGAGCAGAACCCTATGTTCTTCAACAATTCCATTCAAGATTATTTTAGTACTTTGGAATTTTGAAGAAATGCAATCCAATAATAAGCCAATAAAAATATAAAAATAATAAAAAAATAATAATAGTATAAATAAAAAAATAATACACAAATTGAGTGTGGTAATATTTCATGCATTCAGTGTTAAATTTGAGAAAATATCACTGATTACAACAAAACTCATTACAACACAATGTGTGTTTTTAAATAAATATTCCGTATTCCGACAGCATTTGTGGCATATTGTTGATAACCACAATAAATAATTTCGATTCATCCCTCCTTTTCTTTAAAAGAAGCAAAAATCAAGGTTACAGTGAAGCACTTACAGTTTAAGTGAATATCACTAATTTTGAGGGTTTAAACATTGTATAAAAGCACTTAAATGAATTCTTCTGTTAAAACTTGTGTATTATTTGAGCTGTAAAGTTGTTTTTTACAGTCCTTTCAGGCTTTTAAGGATTAAGGCTTTATGTCGTCAAGGCAACTGAGTTGTAAAATTGGATATAACTGGTTAGTAAATGATTTTATCACACTAAAATCATGTTAACAAGCAAATTATTTATGTCTTGTCGCATCTGGAATCAAACATGATGAAAGTTATTACTTGCTTTCAGTGAGTGAGTCAGTGTAATTCAGGAACCGCTCCAATTGACGTAAATGTGTTTTTGAGTCGCAAAAAAACTGGCTAATAAGAGTAGATTTTTCAGGAATCAGACTACACTGGTAGCAGCGCTGCTGAATTGTTTTGCAGAAAAAACTTTGTGACAATATTTTAATATGGTTCCATCTACTGTATATTGGCAGAAGAACGCATGTTCAAGAAATATTAACGGAACCAAACGTTAATGGTTCCGGTATCTTATTTAAGGATCTCTACAAATAAACATTATTACATTTGAATACTTGATTCTAACTCCTCAAACAAGATTTTTGCAGATATTATACAAATTTACGATATATATATATATATATATATATATATATATATATATAATGTCATAAATTTGTATAATATCTGCAAAAAATTATAATTGACCACTGTCCCATGCAGTGATTTCCCTTCTGAAGTCCCATTCCATCTATTTTGCCTGTGCAAGTCCCACCAAACATGCTGCTCAGTTGAGACAGTATGAAACTCTGATGATTGTGTCACTAAAGGAACTTCTTACCCTGGCTTTACTATCCTGGGCAGACATGTATCCCACACACATGCTCTCTGTAGTATGGCTCCACAGAAACTCCACTGCATACAAAGGGGAGAGAATGATGGTGAGATTCAGTAAGTAAAAAGCCATGACATTAGGTTTTTAATTTACATACTTTAATATAATGATAATCATAAAAAAAAAAAAAACTACACCAGAATGGGTAAAAGAGATGTAACTGTAGCCTATAAAACTTGATGTTTTCTGTTTGTGTGTTCCCTGGGAATTTGAACCTATGACCTTGCTACTGCAATGCCCAACCAGTTGCACTACAAGAACGTGAAAGGGAATTTGGAAGGGTGTGCCTCAGACGAGATGAACGCTGGCATGCTGCTCTAATGATCAACACAACAGACAAAGATTGATATCGGAAATGTGTGTTTTTCAAAACTGTGCACGATTCATATTAGTCTCGAATGTGAAGCGACTGTTCCTTCATTGAGTGTCAGCCCAGTTGCCTAATCATAACAATGCTTCTATTCTCTGAGGCCAGACCACACTTTGAGACCTGTTTATTCTGCCATTTGTGAAACCAGGGAGCTGCCATGTTTATCCCTGAATGTTTAAACAAAGACGCCTGGAAAAATAGTCAGCATATTTAGACAAGAATGCAAGGGAGGCGTCAGAAAGGAAGTGTGGAACAGAACTTATGATTGGCTTTGCAATGACTCAAATTTTCCTAAAAAATGATTTCCTATTGGTGACCATGATTTGACGTTATTCCATCATCTTGGTATTTTAGGCAGAAACTATTGTTATCATGGTAAATCTTAAGGGCCTGTAAGGGTCTAAACCTCAGATAGCATCTGTTGGTTGCCTTTAGCAGATCTACAGAGGGATCCAAGAATCTGAAATGTCTGGGGGTTTTTTCTATTTACTACAAAGGTATGCATTACAAATTGTAATATCAGCATACAAATTTGAGTCAAAAGCTGAAAAATGTACATGAATGTTCATGCTATTAGAACCTTAACTTTGACTAGTCCCAGTTGTGCTTTAATGACAGCATGCGTTTGACCTGGCATGGAGTTCACAAGTTTGTGTAAACCCTGATGATCTATGTTATCCCATCATGGTTTCAGAAAGATCAGAGGTTTTAAAGAGCATCTTGTGTGCTTTAATGAAAGCAAGCAAATCTGACTTTTTGTATATAGGAGCTAAAATGGTCAACGTCACAAATTGGTTTGATTAGTGATCTAGAAATAGTGCTGAATCTTAAACTTTTCAATTTACGTCACAACATTGCTTTGTTTAAATAATTTTCCAGGTTTAAATGAAAAATAATTCCAGATTTTCAATGTGATCTCAGACTTTTGGACCTTAATGTAGATGTTTCTTCAGTTGACCACAAACTGTGTCCAGTAAACAGGCAAAACTTAGCAGTAACACCCTGCCTCAGAGCAGTGCGGAGACACACTGACTAAACATGCTGTGTTTGTATGTTTTTAGAGTTCTGGGTTGGATATTTACATACATGTAAACAGACTTATTTTTAAAGAGGAGACTATGTAAAAATAAGCATTCCAAATGATATAAAACCCCATCCTCGGAAATCGTTTACACATAAATCCGCCAATATATCTTACAGATTAGTCAGTAACTGCTGATATGAAATATTTCTTATTTATTCATAATTAGCAAAAACTTGAATGAGGTAGGAAAGAAGAAAGAGCAACAGGTTTTTCCATATAAACACATTCTGAAATTACAAATAAACTAACACTCAGATAATTATGTGGTCAAAAAGATGATTGTTTCAGTTTGGCTCAAAATAAATGGGGGTAAGAGGCTTTTTTTAATTACATTTTTCCTCAATCTACAACTGTAAATTGTTTAGCACCATGCCTCATAAGTTTCAGCAATTTATTACACTAAAGCCTGGCATCCCTTACACAATTTACCATTAAAATACCATAGTTACTACAGTTACTGATTCTACAATAAAACTGTGATAACTTGGTATTAGTCACAAAATTGACTATGACACACAGTTATGTTTTTTAAAAGTAGGTGTAGGGCTGACTGGACTATGATCAGACCAATGTAAACTATGACTGGACTATGATCAGACTAAGGTCAGACTAAAACTGGACTATGTTTAGACCAAAGTCGTACTAAGACTGGACTATGATGAGACCAACATCAGACTGAACTATGATCAGACTAAAGTTGGACTAAGTCTGGACTATGATCAGACTAAGATTGGGAGTAAATCAGGACTATGATCAGATCAGACTGATGTCAGTCTAAGACTGGACTATTATCAGACAAAGATTGGAGTAAAACAGGACTATAATCAGACTAAGACAGGACCATGATAAGATCAGACTAAGGTCAGACTAAGACTGGACAAAAACAGGACTATGATCAAACTAAGAAACTGGCATCATTTGTTACCTAGCTACAGTGAAGAGCTGCCACTAGAAATCATTGTGGATCACATGTTAATGACAAATCAAGGATCAAATGTGAAAAGAGACTAGCAGAAGAACAGGTAAAATCAAACTTGTGAAAAGTATGAAAACAACCCAAAATTTTGGTTACTGTTTCATGCTGCAGTATAGAGGAGCACATACCCAGCAGAGCCTGGATGTCTTCAGACCTCTGGTCTTCTTCACATGTGCAGCACCTCAGAACGATCACCCCACCCAGAACACAGTCCTCGCCAGCCAGGAATGGCGAGCCTTAAACACACACACAACAAACAAGCCAACTGCATTTCACCCATGACCCTCAGTTCATTACAGTCATATCGTGTGCATTTTATTTTCCATTTAAATCTGAAATATACATCAAATGTTCATCAGTGGAGACGTCTAAGAAAATGCAGCTATACTGTAAATGATTTATTAATTATCCTCTGTTCTGAGAAGTTACTAAAACGAGAGGAAAAGCAATCAATTTCTGTACTTTCCGTGCCAATCAAAAGGACTGAAAACAATTATTCTTTCCAAAGCATTTGTTTTATTAACCAAATGAGAAAAGTTGGGAGCAAAGCCACTTTTCGCTCTTTAATATGTTAATAATGGAAGGAATTATTTCTGTAACCCCACATGGAGCCCTGATAAATGGACTCTGTTGAGAAAGCATGTAGGCAGGGAAAAACAGAAAGTTTTGAGCAGCCCACTTGGCTTCAAGCCTATTTCAAAGATTGCATCTCAAATCCAGTACTGTTGAACGCAGACTATGTTTAAACCAAGCGTAAGATCAGTCCATAGGATGGAAATGTTTTATACTTCAACTTACCGTATATAGGTGCTGTTTCATAAAAGCCATATTGATTTTGCACATCATGTTGTATTCAGCTTGTTTACAGAGTACCAGGCTCTTTTTATTACACCTCTCATTTAAAACGCTTTAGTGAAGACTTGGACAGACTTCACACAGAATCTTGTCTTAACTGCACACCTCAAGGACATCTTAAAACTCTACTTTATCCAGTATTCCAATAATACAGCTTTTATTCTTTCTGTTTTGTCAATTGTAATTTATTTACATTTCACTATTATTATAATAAAACACACAAAATTTTGATCGGACGAGCAACATGTTTATTAACTTCATTTATTTACGCATTTATTCAGGGTTCCCACACATTTTGACCAATGGATTTCCACAAGTTTTCCAGTCGTTGAGAAAAGTCAAGTAGCCAATGAAATATTTTAGAGCAAAACGTGACCAGAAAAATGTAGGTTCTTTATAGAAATGTATATTCACTAAAGAAATGTTCATGACTTTTCCTTGACTTTAAAACTTTAGGCCTGGGAAAGCTATGGAAATGAATAAAGTCTCCAAAAAATGCAAGGTTTTCCATGATTGTGGACAAGCAATGATTGTGTTTTATATGAAATGCTCCCCTCAATTTTGTTTTTTCATTGACTTTTATGTGATTCCCTCATCAAAATAATGAACACCAATCAAACTTTGCAACATTCAATATAGACACTACTTAGTGTCTATATTGGTACTTAGAAAAAAAGATAATAAATCCTAAATATCTACCATACACTTGCATCATGGATTTCCGTGCAAACAAAACTATAAAGGTCACAGGCCAAAACCAGCAAAAATTCTCACATGTACTCAGTGTGCAAAATTCAATATGAAATCCAAGCGGTCGCCCAATTTTATAAGCCCAGAAAGAGAACCAGACGAGCAAAGCCTCTGAACATGAAAGAAAAGAGACATCTTCAAACACACTGTCAACAGTTTTTATGACATCTGAAAATGACTGTGGCTGCAGAAAAATGATTTAACCAAAAGCTTGTGCAGCCCATTCAAAATAATGTTATTGATCCCCAAATCCAAACAAACAAAAAAAAAGTTGTGGCCGTTTAATTTTTTTAGCACTCATTTCCAGTCAAGCAAGTTGTTAATAATTTTGTTGTTTAGTTTCAGCTGAGGGTTACACTTCCTCACATACTAAAGTGAAGTGATGTTAGCCTGAAAGAGAGAGAAAAACACAAAAACAAGGATAAGGGGAGGGGGGAGACTTACTGATGAACTTGTTTTGCATAGCCTCCAGTAGGGCCTGGTGTGCAGTTTCAGCCTGCATGGCAGTAGAGCACTCTCTGGCCAACATGGTGCGAATCAGGTGCTCCCCAGAGCCTGCAATAAAACAGATGCACATTGTGAAATCTGCATTCCACAACTGACAAAAATAACATATTGCATGACAAAGAATAGTCTAAAACATCACGTACATCGTACAACTGCAAGAAATGAAAAAATTTTGGTACCTATTTTGATTGCATAAACATTTTCATTAATTTTAGGAGAAATTAGACAGTTTGGATATGGAACTGAACCACTCAGTGATTATCATCACTGATTATTTACAGAATTGTCAGAATAATCATTTGGACGTTGTTCAGCCAAAAACTAAAATATGTTATGATTGTCATACATCATTATTTTTATTTAACATGTATGACTTTCTTTTTTCCATGGAAAAAAAAAGGAAATATGCAGAAAAAATGTACTAGGTATCCTTTCCATACGATGAAAGTGGGATGCCAAAATGACAAAAACGTACATTTAAAAAAGTAGTCCATAGAACTGATGCACAGCAGTCAGGGTCCTCTGAAGGTATACAGTACATTTAAAATTACAATTATTTTGTTACACTTTCTGTTAGGTGTCTTTATCTACTATGTACTAACATAAAAATACATACAACATGATTCATTTATTGTGTAACAACATGTTCTACAAAATTCTCATAAGACTCACATTTGCTGCTACAGAGGTTGAGGTATGGGTAGATTTAGGAATAGGGTTAAGATTAGCTTTGGAGTAAGGGGTTAGAATTAGGTTTAGGGTTAGGGCTGGGTTAGGTTTAGAGTTAGAGGTCAGGTTAACAGCAGGTTAACAGTTAATGCAAGTACTTTAAATACAAGTACAATGCAACTACACATATATACAATGCCAGCCCCCGCCAAAAACTTTTAGGATTTAAATAATTATTATGATCTGGGGTTGCTTCAATTGGTCAGGTCTAGGCTCAGCAACGTTATGCGACAATAAAATTAGGTCAGCTGACTCTCTGGATGTACTAAATGACCAAGTTATCTTCCATGACGGCACAGGCATATTCCAGGATGACAGTGCCAAGATTCATCGGGCACAAAATATGAAATAGTGGATCAGTGAGCATGAGGAATAATTTTCAAACATGTTTTGACCACCACAGATTCCGGACCTTAACCTCATTGAAAGTATTTGGGATGTGCTAGAGAAGTCTTTACGGAGTGGTTTGACTCTCCCGTCATCAATACAAGATCTTGGCCAAACATTTATGGAACTTTGGGTGGAAACAAATGTTGTGACGTTGCATAAGGTTGTTGAAACAATGCCACAATGAATGCACACGTAATCAAAGCTAAAGGCAGTATTGACCTAAAGATTTTCAATGGGGTTAAGCCTAGACCTGAACAATTGAAACAACCCCAGATCATAACCATTATTTAAATCCAAACGGCAACTTTTTTTTGGCCAGGCAGTGTACATAATAAATAAATTGTATCAAATGCTTAAGTACATTGTAGTTAAAGACACCTAATAGAAAGTGGGACCAAATATTTTTGCCAATTTTTAAGATTTTCACTTTTCAATTTCATAATATCCCATCAAATTGAACTGTAAGATTTTTAATAAAAATAAGAATAAAAAATGCAAAATATTTAGTTTGCTGAATACTATTTACTGTCGAGTGTCTCGTAACATGCCATGTTTGCATATGGAGAATGACTCTGTGAGAAACATTTCCTCGGCAGTAGCTCTCAATCTCACAAAGATATCGTATGGCTTCAGAGGACATAGAATACCTTAATGATAAGAAGCTTGACAGTCTCAGTCCTCATTCACATTTATTACATGGAAAAGTGCACCTGGGACAATCCGTCAAACTACTACTGTATCATTTTTATTTATTTATTTTTCACACAAAGAAAGTCAAGTTTTGAAACAAAATCATGGTGAGTATTTGATGACATATGGTAAACTATCCCTTTACTAGCAGAGGGCATTTAAGTTCTTTATGTTCTTCCTAATACACTACCTCGAAAACATCTGCATCTACAAACCATGACCCCGGTAAGTCCTGGTATTAAGATGCGTTTTTGGTGAGCCGAAAACATGTGGTCAGTTCTAAATACAGGTCTAAACAGGGTCTAAAATGTTTTACGTTCAGACCAAAAAACCCACATACCCACAAACTTCAAATATGCGTATGACCACATCACATTTGAGGTGGAAAGGCTAATCTGTCCTGTTTGAGTCCAGTCAGCAGTAATGCACCTCCCCTCTCCTGCCAATTAACCACTACACTAAAACAGGAGTTTAAACTTTGTCAGTTTGTCGGATCTGAACATTTAAAAAACCTCATATCTTATTCAGTGTGTCTGAAATCAACATTCAGGGACTTATGATGCAAAAACATCTGTAGCTCAAGTTAATACAGGTAATCCACTAAAATAACAGACAAATCTGCTCTAAATGTCATGCTTTCTTTGTCTTATTTGGCTTAGTTGCACTTTAATGTCATGCAGTAGAGCACTGACATAGTGAATGATGCATGTCGTCATGAAACAGAGGGGATCCCTCCCCTCCAAATCCAATCACAAGTGGTCACAGGAGACGCATTTAAGCGATCAGGTGTAAACAGCAATGTGTCTCTCACCTGACCACACGTGATCAGATCACCTGACTGGTATATCTTCAGACCAGGTATAAACAAGGACTGTCCTAATGTGCTGTTCCTCTATGTCTGTGTCTTATATCGCATACTTGTTCTG
Source organism: Moxostoma hubbsi (assembly GCA_032164185.1). Taxonomy (NCBI): domain Eukaryota; kingdom Metazoa; phylum Chordata; class Actinopteri; order Cypriniformes; family Catostomidae; genus Moxostoma; species Moxostoma hubbsi. Next base: position 11,900,300 of record JAVLUX010000021.1, read on the forward strand.
GGAGCGGACTTCTTTTTTAGTGGTGTAAAAGAAAATCAAACAAGAACAAAACAATTCCCTTAAAAGCACCTTTGAAATGCTCCTTTGGAGCAAATGATCTACTTGAAAGACAGGTGGGGGCCTGCAACCTCCTTTACACACACACAATACGATGAAATTTAAGCACTTGTAGACGTTTTATGTGATGTTTTAAAGAGAGAGGAAATTAAGAATTAAAAGCCAAATCTCTGCAATCTACACACATTGCTATTTTTATATAAACTATGATAACAAAAACCCTACTTTTTATTATCAACACTTCAAAGGCCTGGATTGTCTAAATAATCATAAAATGAAATGAAAAGACTTAAAGAACATTTTCTCAGACTAACTGTAACACCGTTCAATAACAATTAGCATGAGTATCCACGGGAACTATGGGTTAAAGAAAACTTAAAATACAGAAATTGTTAATTTTTCACTGTCAAAAAAGAAAAGACAGTCACAGTCATTTTCCTCTCAAAGGTAAATGTATACAGCAGCCAGTTTCCGAAAAGGAGCGTGTGTAAAGAAAAACCTTGAACACAAAAAGCCTGGCAGCCACTCAACCATGAAAAACCATAAAGCCTTAAGAAAATGAAGTGTTGTTTCTGTAAACACAAAAATGGGCCTTGTAAAATATCAGGTAACTACAACAAAAATCTGTGGTTTTGTTGCCATGACAATTAGATGCTAATTTCTTTTCTTTCTTTTTGTTTTTTAAACAAAAGAACGAACAAACAACTGGCTCCAACATTGGCTCACTATTTTCAAGTTACCGTAAACCCTCCCGTTCTCTAGAGAGAAATGGATGTTATTGGCAACATTACCACAAGTTAACAGTTAATTTAACAAGCAAACAGTGCCATGATAGCGCAAACTCCACTTCCAGAGGAAAGTAAATAAAAAAAATAAAAAACCAAAGTCAGCATGAAAGGCAAATGTGGCACAAGGAAACTCTCCATTGGCACTCAGTGAAACCACAGCAAACGCTGCAGAGTAACAGGGTTGACACAGGCACCCGTGCACAAGCTGAGGGAGAAAGCAAGCTCTGTGAAGCCAGAATGATTGTTTTTCTCCTCCTTTTGATAGGAACGCCTTTTAAGTTGGGAAATGAAAAGCAGGTGCTCCGCTGGAGTGCACATTTGGATGGCCCGTCCTCACCGCCATCCGTTTTCAATTTCGAGGAGGATGAAAGAGAAACGTATGCTGAAATGGCCAAGGGGGGAGAAGGTGATAAAACGTGTGATTCTGCTTTTGTTTTTGGAATGGCGGACGATCAAAAACAAAGAGGCACCAAACACAATGCGAGTTTCGTGCCTGTTGCACACAAGTTTTGTGATTATAGAGTGAAATATCAACAGGGAGCACACATGTAAAACACCACTCATAATATCATTCAGAGCAGTTGAATCAAGCAATAGAGTAAATCTCACGAAACCTGCCAAGAACATGTCAAGGTTACATTTCACCAAAGGGGCCTGGGTAGCTCAGCGAGTAAAGACGCTGACTACACCCCTGGAGTCGCGAGTCTGAATCCAGGGTGTGCTGAGTGACTCCAGCCAGGTCTCCTAACCAATCAAATAGCCCCGGTTGCTAGGGAGGGTACAGTTACATGGGGTAAACTGACAACGCAGCTGGTTTTGAGATCACATATTCTTATTAGACAACACATCACATACAGATTTTTTTAAAGTCATGTCGTACTAAATAGGACTTGTTCGCCGAGACATGTAGAGAACACATCACATACAGATTTTTTTAAAGTCATGTCGTACTAAATAGGACTTGTTCGCCGAGACATGTAGAGTTACATGGGGTAACTGTCCTTGAGGTAATCCTTGAGGTTGCAATAATGTGGTTCTCGCTCTCGGTGGGGTGCGTGGTGAGTTGTGCATGGATGCCGTGGAGAGTAGTGTGAAGCCTCCACGTGCACTAAGTCTCCACGGTAATGCGCTCTACAAGCCACGTGATAAGATGCGTGGACTGACGGTCTCAGACACTGAGGCGACTGAGATTCGTCCACCACCACCCGGATTCAGGCAAGTCAATACGCCACCACGAGGACTTGGAGAGCACTGGGAATTGTGCATTCCAAATTGAGGAGAAAAAAATTATGTATTTTAAATAAAAGAAAATAAGGCCTCTTTAAGGACCATTCAAATGTTTTGCATTGTGATATTTTTTTATCACAATCAATTACAATTAAGCTTCCCCCCCATTCAGTGCAGTAGTAAAATACAAAATAATGCTAAATTACTATATTACAGTATACTGTAAAATTAAAAATTACTGGATTTCATTAATGAGAATCTAAAAAGAATCACCACTATGAACTAGGATAAAAAATATAAAGTAAAATGTCTACATTACGGTAATGATATTTGGGGAGAAAATTTGTTTATCCAAAAAAAAATTGTCACAAAAAAATTATAATAAAAAAATCTTAAATGATAAACTTTTTCTTTACGCAAAAAATTCTTCTCCTTGCAATTTTGGTGTGAAATATGACCTGCACATTTTCCTGACATGTTATCATGAGATCCACCTAACACCATTTCATTGGAGTGATGAACCAAATAGACCAACATCTTTCTAAAATTGCAAGTGTGGCCACCAACAGAACAAGCAACTTTCATGCGTTTTTTTTTTTTTTTTTGTATTTATTTTTTTTAATAGAGGAAGTCCTACATGCTGCACCCCTAAGCAACTTGCAAAAGCCTGAATGAAGCGCATTCTCTCTGAAATGGGCCAGGTGTGTGTTCACCTCAGGGTTAAGGCTGGGCCAAAGGTGCTTTCACACCATGGTGCCGCAACCCACTTAAGGTCATGTGCATGGATGTGAGACAACCGTTGAAGGAGAGAACAAGAATATGGCCTTAATCTTAGAGTAACACTCCTTAAAATCGTGCAAGTGATTATAGTGCACAGAAACATATTAACAAGAGGCTAGAGTTTGACAATGCAAAGCCAAGATTTACAAGGTGTCTGGTTGTTAAAGCAATGTCGCAGCCTTGTGAATATTATAAAAGTTACAGGTGCAAAAATTTTAAAATTGCATGCAACATGTCGTGGTTATGTACTAAACATGTGTAAATTTACTGCACCAGATAACGTTCACTCCTGTACCACAGAGCGCAGCAGTAATGTTCTAGAGAAAAGCAAATCCCATTCATTTTCACCAGTCAGAGTAATTGATTTTTAGCACTAACATAGAAACCTTTCAACACAGACTTACCATGAGCTCTGAGATTGGTTAGTGATGGTATATGCTGCGTTTAATACGTGGTGAATAACCACACTACCTATAATCCTGAAGAGGGTTCCACCAATCAGAGAAAACAGTGTTGCCAGAGTTTCAAACTACTTGTGTATATATCTGCATATTTTGAAATAAACTTAAAAATATTGTTTTTATACTTTTAATCAATTACATTTCAATATTATTTTTACTGTACTGCCATCTTCTACCTGATTAGGTCATTTGTAGTGCTTCGTAGTATCGTAGTTCATTTCATCATAAATTATGTTAAGTACACAATCTTGTTCCTTTGACTTTTTTCTAATTTTCATTCACTTTTTTGCTTAAAATCAAAGTTTATAATCTTGTGTTGTGATTCATCCTCGAGCTGGTTGTTTTGGTTCATAGATTAGAACTATTTACTTGAAGATTTGGACATACTTCCAGGACCGCTGAAAAAGTAGGCGCTGCTGTTAGGAAAAGCTAACCCTATATGACCCAATCTAGCCACCATTGTTCTTTAAATCACATTCATATCCAAAGAACATATACGCACATCAAAAGCAATGACGTCTCATGATGCAACGTATACACCCAACACATTTTTGCCCTGACCTGAAGAGAATAGTTCCTATACCATCTATTCAAACACAATCATGTCATGCTCTTCCGTGTCTAGCCTTGAACAACAATCTGTCTTTTATCATTACTGCTTTCAGAAATACAGACATCCTCTTTTGGCACAAAGGACAAGTATGCTTGTATTTGCTGTATAGAGATGTGAATCACATCTGTGCAATACTGACTTGGGCACAGACAATACATGAAAAAAAAAAGCTTTTTTATTCATGTGACAGAAAGCATTAGTTTAAAATCTAAAGCATTCAGCCCTGGGCCCCACTCACAGAAGGGATCCCAAGCAAAGCAGAAAATGTTATTTTGCTCAAGAAATATGTCCATGCTAAGCATCTGGCAAATGACATTAAGATATTGAAGAGAAGGGTTGACATACATATCAGAGCTGTAGGAAGTACAGCAAAATTACTACATAATTACTACAAATTTTTCTACAATTCAGGAATAAGGACGTGGTTTCAAACTTTGCATTTCAAATAAGGAACAGTTAACAGAAAGTAATGACAGACTAATATGATTCCAAAATTTTTGATACCTGAGGTACTCACAGCTGTAGAGTAAAGGCTGACGTCACGGGCGTTTTCCGCCCAGCAGCCACATCCAAAGTGAGCAGCCTGAGAACCAGATAAAGATTAGGAGATTAACATTTTAAGAATCTTGAAGAATACAAATTATATCCATAAGCAAACACACAGATGGAGTGAGGCAGCGGTGAGCATGTCACTTTGTTGAATTTATTGAGAGTTAAAGGGTAAAACATAGTAGGCCTACTCATACCTACTCACAACTTTTGGCACAACAACTACACACCAAGTGCACTACAACATTTCCTTTGAAGACCCCATGAAATAGCATGTCATGTGCAGTTTACTTTCCTGTGTTGAATTATTTCCTTTTGAAACAGGAAGTTTGGCCAGAACATATTGAAGTCCCTTTATTCTTTTTAATTAGCCAATAGGCTTTAGTTACATAATAGCCATAAACCATGATTGAATAAATGCCAACTTGCTCCAGGTTGAATTATGCGTTGGGAGATTTTCCTTCTAGAATGCGCTTGATTGGGGAAAAAATGATTAGTGCACGATGCGTCAACAATATTTTTGGTCTGTTTTCCTGGAAGAAAAACATATGCAAATTTTTAAAGCGTATACTGTACCTGCTAGTAGATTGTTTTAGCTAACTTTTATGAGTATACTAGCATATTGATAGCTTCATAGCAAGACAACTACAAAAAACATACATGGTTTAAAAGAATACAAGTCAAAACATGCAGTTGGATTTACCTGTCCCACTCGGCCTGGGTGCTTCATGGCCAGACCTCCGCTGGAAACCGCAGCCGCCACATTTCCTTCTCCATCCACCACGACCGCGCCTACCGTGTCCAGACAGGCGGAGTTATTCACCTCACCTTCCACCATAATGTCTCCTACCGGCTCCAAACTGCCAAAATCGTTCTCCTGCACAGAGAATTGCCGTTCAATTACAATTTATTGCACGCACGGATATTAAACAGCCCTTTAAGTTTCTGCAGTCTAACATTATGACTTAATTTATACAGTGAATTCAAAAGTTAATGTCCTCTTTCAAAGTGTCAATGTATCTTCATACAAAACTCATTTATAATGGGTAAAGTGGTCATTTTTAAAAGGACTGTTTTCATTTGCTGATTGCAGTGTACTTTGGAGACTGTGGATTGAAACAGGCATAGAGCCACTTGATAAATTGGCCTTTCCTGGGAAATTGCAGCAGGGGACGTGATGACGTATGATTTATAATTCCATCTTCCAATAAATTGAGTGTCATTACTAGGCCATGGGACTTCTTCAGAACTTGACTGATTTTTACACACAACAATTTTCTAAAACATGAGAGAAGAGGCTAATACTGATTGATCTCCCATCCGCTATAAATCTGACAAAATCAACTCCTGTACAACATCTGCTTTCAGCCCTTCCCAAAGAAGCACATCAATTTTCCTATCCTTTATGGGTAGCTGTTTGTATAACCTTTATGTCTTAAAAAACGATCCTGCTTTTTCTCAATTTCGGTTTGTCATGAAAAAATGTTGGTAAAAATCTTTACTCAGCTGTGTGAGAGAAGTTAAAACAATACCAGTTCGGAGCTGTCTTAGAAAGCCATGAAAGTATCTTCAAAGGGATAGTTCACCCAAAAATGAAAATTCTCTCATTATTTACTCAACCTCATGATATCCCAGGTGTGGTTGACTTTCTTTAGAAAAATAGCTCAGTAGGTCCTTAAAATGCAAGTGAATGGAGATTTCTCTTCTGAAGCTCCAAAAATCACAGACGGCCAGCATAAACGTCATCCATATGACTCCATCGGTTAAACGAATGTCTTCTAAAGTGACACGATCGCTGTTGTGAAAAAAGATCAGTATTTAAGTACTTTTTAACTAAAAATCGTCAATTCCATTAGGCTTCACTAGAGGGTCGATTCCAAGTGGTCTGTCATGTGATGTATTTGCGTTGACATGATACAGACATAATCTCACGTTCTCCACTCGGTTGAGACAGCCAGGATAAGCACACAAACACATCATTGTGAGTTAAGAAACAGATAATTAAAGACCTAAACCAAAACCAACCCAGCTACTGTACAGCGTTCCTCCTCACTTGTAAACAGCGCTGCTCTTCCGGCTGTGGCACACTTGCCTCAGTTCTTGCGTGTTTCAAATGCCAATGCGATTACATCACACGCGCAATCCGTTGCAGAACAGAAGCATGATTTAGAGTTTTAAAAAAAAAGTACTTAAATATTGGTAAATAAATAAATGGTCTGCACATATATACTGCTTGTTTTAGCCTTTGAGGTTACCAAAGCACTTTACACAGTGTCTCAATCACCCATTCACACACACACACACACACACACATATGGCGGCAGAGCCGCCATGCAAGGTGCTAGCCTGCCATTGGGAGCAACTTGGTGTTCAGCGTCTTGCCCAAGGACACTTCGGCATGTGGAGTCGTGTGGGCCGGGAATCGAACCGCCAACCCTGCGATTGGCAGCCGACCCACTCTACCAACTGAGCCACAGTCGCCACAAATATCGATCTTTTTCACACCTAAAGCGATCGTGTCGCTTTAGAAGACATTTATTTATCAGCTGGTGTCGTCTGGATGACATTTATGCTGACTGTCTGTGATTTTTGGAGCTTCAAAAGAGAACTCTCCATTCACTTGCACTTTATGGACCTACTGAGATATTTTTCTAGTGTTCTGCTGAAGAAAGAACGTCATACACATCTGGGATATCATGAGGGTGAGTAAATAATGAGAGAATTTTCATTTTTGGATGAACTATCCCTTTAAGTTACTGTGTAAAAATAACTAACACTTAAATAATCTAAAAATGTTATTTTACAAATAAGATTTGCTTATAATCAATTAACTTTTCCCTCACATATCCATGTGAACACACAAAGCAGATTTTTTTACTTCAAAATGAATACATTTACAAGTTGTTTCTCACCAACACCTTTTGTATGCCTTCAGAAGACTTGGAATATGATGCATGAAGCAGCATGGACTACTTTTTGATTTTTGGTTTTGGTTCCTTTTTAAGCTTTAAAGTGAGGCACTTTTTACAGCCATTGTATAGAAATGACAGCAGGCAATATTCATTAAAACATCCCCTTTTGAGTTCCACATTAGAAGGAAAGACATACGGGTTTGGAATGACAAGTTAATAACGACAAGTGAGTAAATAATTAATTTTCATTTTTGGGTGAACTATACTTTTATTAATATGTGTTTATAACAAGAGGACAAAATGAGACAAGTTCAATAGTGAAAACTGCACGAGTGCACTCGCCCACATAAAAGAGGACACCAAAACTTCTAAATTCTGTGACGCACATTAAACACATTAAAAATGAGCAAGAACTCCAAGACCCCATGCAAGCGATACAAATGCATTTCATCCCCAGTAAAACAATAAATATGCCACTTATAAAATCAAACAAACCACAAGCCACTTGAGAGGGGACTGGTGGATGCGTTGTTATCTTAATCACCATTTAATGTATAGCTTTGTAGAAAAAGGGTTTATTGAACTGGACTGCATTTACGAACAAGAAAGCAAGAACATGTGGCACCCCAGAGGCAGAGATCACTCATGTAGACAGAGCCAATAGCAATAATATACTTTAAACTGATACTATCTTTAAAACAAACGGTACAAGTTTCTAACTCCAAACACGAATACCATATATTCCAAACTAATGTATTTGTCTTTCCAGTCCAATCAAATTTCGTCCAAATTTTCCGTGGGATATTCAGACACTGTAATTTGCAGCTAATGACCCAAGAGTGACCCACGTACATTTCACTTTCTCATAGGGACCACACAAATGTCACACCAAACGTTCTGTTGATGGATTTCCACTGGAACCCATTTTCCCTCGACACCTGCATTCCATGTGTACCTGTCAAATCGCTTCCTTGAAAATGTACCAAAAAAGTAGGAGAGATGCTAACATGTTCAAGCACATTATGGGAAACAATTCGGTAAAATAACTTCAAGATGTGGGCACGGGAGACATCAGGGAGTAGGGTGGTGGTGGTGCTGAAACACAATGGTCTCTCAACTTACATCTGAATATCAACAGTAGCATTAAAACTATGTTATGTTCATTATCTCTCAGAACACTAACATATGAACCTGAGATTTTTGGTTTCTTTAAATTGAGAAATAAAAGATTCATGTAATCGATGATGACAAGAAGACACCCCACCAAAAACACTGACAGAATTCACATCAAAAGATATGGTTAATGGAACAGTCCACCCAAACATTGTAATTATATACAGTACTCCCCCAAACCCACATGACTTTTATTTTTTCGGTGGAACACAAAAGGTGAAGATTTGAAGAATATTCGGACCACTCTTTTTTTATATAATGAAAATGAATGAGGACTGGGGCTATCAAGCTCCAAATAATACAAAAAAGCACTATAAAATATAATAAAAGTGGTCCATATGATCTGTGTGCTTTACAACGTCATCTAGAGATTGTGTGAAGAGCAGACCAAAATTTAAATCGTTACTCACAGAAAATCTTGACATCAGGACTATCTCACCACGGAGAGTTAGAGCAGTGATGTTCGTAAACAAATCATTCTTTTTGGGTCCGATATTTTCATTTAATCTATTGATCCCATACACAAAACCAGTCGGAGTTATTCATTCATGAATCTGACTGCTAACTCAAACTCAGTGACCCATTTGCAGCCGTGAACAGCCCAGTGAAGGGGAAGATTATCAGTGAATAATTACTTACATTTCTGAAATTAGTAAATAATGAAAGATTTACATTTTTGGGTGAACTATCCCTTTAAGAAGTTCTAGTTGATAATTTCTATACCTATTTGGCTAACTCATGCAAATTAACACCTATGAAGCAGCACAAGCAGAGCTTCTGAGAACCGTGTCACCCAAGTGCAAATTCCTTATGTGCAGTACCATGTCAGCTTTGCAGTAAGTATACGTGTGTGTGTTTCCTGTGACTGAGTAATTGAGGTCTACACGCCCCCCTTCAAGGTCGTCATTACCCCATGGGTTTCCTCCTCTGGGTATGTGGTGATTTTGAATTAGAGGACTGAACAGATGCAGATCCTGTTATCAGTTGAGTAATAATGTCAGAGCAAATGCCTCCGCCACGCAGTGTTTAGCATAATTAAATGTGCTGAATCGAATGTAAGTGTGGAAACCTATGGATTATGAAGCATTTAAAGGAAAAAATTGCATATTTAGTGCAGTCTTTTTTATTTTAATCCAAGAGTACAAAGAACACCTCAATGCATATGTTACGGTTTTCCATTTTATTAGAAGAAACTCTTAAAGTAATTGTGCACACAAAAATTAAAATGCTGTACCCTATTATTTTTTTAGTGGAATACAAAATGAACTATTCTGAAGAATCTTTATGCTACTCTTTCTCCATTCAAGGCCAGATCATACTGACAATGGCTGTCCATATTGCACAAATTCTGGATCTTCTGAACCCATGTTATATTTTTGTGTGTGGAACAGAAAGAAAATATAATTGTTATTCACTGATAATATTCCCCTCCGCCAAAGTTCTGAAATCTCTGTCAGTGTCAAACCAAACGTGTCAGTTTGAATATGCAAAATGGAGAATACATTTCAGAGGTGCAGCAGAGGAAAAAGCATTTCAGTGGATAACGTCATAACTTTTGATCTGTTCTTAACTCCAATCTATTGTTTGGCTTCAGAAGACTTGAAAATGAAGCACAAGTTGTGCTTTGGGCCGGGTTCAGTTATTCCTATTACAACTTTGGGTTTGGGTTATGTCTGGCTTTGTAATTAATGTAAAAAATATTTATGTACTATTATAAATATTTCAGTAATAATACTGTTTTCACAGTATTATTTCACATGCATCTCACACATGCATGTCAAGTAAAAAACAAAACAAAAAAAAACTCTAAAACACCTGTATTCTGTATCAATAGATGTGCCTAGCATTTTTGTCCAGATGTCACAAAGATTCAACAATTCTTTGACAAAGAAGTTGAGGTTGCCAAGAGGACATCATGTGACTGTAACACACTATTCCAGAGCAGGAAATTAGGGCAGCACTTTCAGTTCATTCAGGGTCCAAGCATTTTGGATGTTCACTCACGTGCCCACTTGATTGTCGTCTCCTCTTCGTTTCAACCAGCTCTGCCAGCTCCATCTTCCTCTTGTTTCTCTTGTAGGCCGACAAACTGAACTCTGCAAAGTGTTGAAAAAGGCACGACAGTTCATAACAGGCATTATTCCACTGCTTTGACTTCCATCCCAGAAAACCGTATGCAGGTTGATGAGTCATGACCCATTGAACACTGACAGACTCTTTGCTTCTGTGGTCTTATTTTAGTATTATTATTCATGATAACATAGTGCAGTAATAATGTGTGTTTGGTGGGGGAAGAGCCTTTATCCTGATAATAAATTAGCCTCTTGTTGAATATGCAGTTAAAATCCTCAAAGTCTCCAAATAATAGGACATGTGTTACAGTGAAGTCATGGTTCTGGCATCAGATCTCTCTGAGAAACAGCATGGGGCCCTCTATTAAAGTATAAAAGCTATTGTTTACCAAATGCCACATTCCACTCCTGTGAGATTCTTTTAATCAAAGTAAATGAATCAATGAAATGGGCACAATTAAGTCATTTAGAAAAATGTAATGGAATGCAATTAGGGCTGGTAAAAATAACACTAAACCAATGGCTTAAAAATGGCCTGCCAGATGAGAACACTTGCCTTCTTGTCATTCATTAATCAATGAAATTATTCCATGCCACCGTCAAGGCTTCCTAACTGTAATAAGCGGCAGTGGTTTAAGTAAAAGCCTCAAAACAGAACAGTCATAAATTGCTACAAAGCTATCCGTTATGTATTTTTTTAATCAGGACTCTAAATGATGAGTGGGAATTAAATTAAAGGACAATAAGAAGTAGATTTGTATTCTTTTATTTGTAAAACAGCAAAAGGCTAGTTTTAAAGTTTTAGGAAAGCCTAATTTTTTTTTTTCTACATAAAAATAAGCCACTAAAATATCATTTGACTTTCGATGGATGTACTGTTCCATCGTCTTCAACAGCGAAAAACTTAGGTGTTATATTTGATACCAATCTAGCCTTTGAAAGTCAAATTACCAATGTTTGTAGAACGGCATTTTTTCACCTGAGAAATATTGCTAAATTACGATACATGCTCTCTGTTGCCTGTTGTTGGATTAAACCACAGTAGTCTTATGGATTAATTTTATGCTGCCTTTATGTGCTTTTAGGAGCTTCGAAGTTTTGGTCACTATTCACTTACATTGTGTGGACCTACAGAGTTGAGATATTCTTTTGAAAATCTTTGTTTGTGATCTGTTGAAGAAAGAAAGTCATACACATCTCAGATGGCACGAGAGTGAGTATATGATGAGAAAATAAAACATTTGGGGGTGAACTTTTCCTTTTTTAGGGTTAAGGGTCTGGAAATGAAAAAAACAGAAAGAGTCATGAATTTCAATTCAGTCAGTGCTGCTTTGCAAGCATTGTATTTTATCTGTAGACTGCCGAGTTAACGTTTAACTAGGCCTTAATAAGTAATACAGCAGCTTTTGTCACATACCAAAATGTATTCCACATCAGTATGTCTGTCCACCACGCATATAAATCTTTGTTTCCACCCTTGAAACAAAGATTTTTTTTTAAAATCACCCTTCATTGTGCAACTACTAACCTCCAACTGTTATCCTGAAGTATCACACAATAACTGAAAATACTTAAAAACAATAACATTATCTCTGTATTTGACATCTGCATAAAAGGAGCAATGATGACCATCCCCTGCCTCTTTATTTTTTTTATAGATATCTGAATTTGGCAGGAGAATTACAAGCCATAAACACACACACACAAACACACACACACAAAGAAATTGTACAATGTCTCACTGGCATGCAACCTTCATGTAAAAAAACATAACATATATATACTGTTTAGAGTTTAAGTATATTAATACTGTACATTTAGTAATTCTTAAAATTTAACTGAGGAAGGGGTGAAAAAAGCACACATTAATAGCAGCGTGAAACTGTTGTATAACAGGTTAAAACTTCACTGAAAGCCTCAAACAAAACTTTTATTACCTTATATGAGAATAAACTGCAAGCTTTTCTATTAAAGGAATTTGGATGCCCATCTCATCTTATAGATTCCAAGAGAGGAGAGGGAATTTTGTGGCTTATATAAAACCTTTTCAGACCACTTAAAACTGCCTCTAATGTGATTCTTAAGAGCAAAATCTTACTTAAAAGCATGAGCCTTTATAATTTTTCTGCTTTAAACACTTAATCTGCCTCCAATTTTCCCCTATTTATGTCAATTATTTGAATCTAAACACTTGCTGGTTCTTGTACATTTTCAGCTCTAAATTTGCAAATCACATTTAAGAATGACTTGTTAACAGTGAATATTCACTCATTGAAAAGCCTTTCCTGTTAATGAATGTCTATAAACCTATCAATAATCCTTTGCAGTAAAGCATGTAATGGTAATCCTAAAGAAGATTATGGATGGTCTCATACTCACTGGTGGTCATCTTCTCTGTAGTGCATGCTGGGATACCATGGCTGATGGCCCACTGTTCTGCCCCTCTGCCCACTAAGAAACTGACAAAGTAGAGGAGTGATTCACATGGAAGAGCGACTTCCAAAGCAAACTTTTCATGGAAGATGTTCAAAAGTCTCATTACACTTACAGTGGCCCCAAAAAGTATTAAAACTCACTTACAAATAAATGAGTCCATAGATTTTGTTTTAAATTGACATCCCATAATTACTATTATTAGGATGACCTGGAGGCCTTTATCGAGTTGTTCGAGCAGATGGCGGGGTCCTGAGGATGTTCCAACAACCACTGGGCAGTCCGCCTTTTGCCGCAATTGACCGGGGAGGCTCAACTCCCGGCCCAACAGTTACAGAACTCCTGTAGTACGAGAACCTGCAACGAGCCATCTTGCAGCAGGTCAACCGCAGCCCAGAACAGCATTGCCAGTGCTTCTGCTCCCTAACGCTCCCAGAGCTCAGCCGCCCATTTGCATTTGCGCAACAGCTCCGTGACTCCTACCGGTGAGGCCGTCCAGCTGGCTGAGGACCACTTGGCAGCGTATCAGGGCGCGCGTCTCTCTGTGTCTCTCTCTCTCTCTCTTATTTTCCCCCATCCTGTCCATACTTCCTGGAAACAGGAAGTATTCTCCAAAACCCGCCGGTCCCTCCTATCTCTCTGTGCTCTCCTCCCCAGGTTGGTGAATCTGCTGCTGCATTTGTGGGTGGGAGGTCTGGGCCGGTCTGCTGGAGCTGCGGGGAACCTGGGCATTTCCAGAACCGATGCCCAGTGATGGAGGTGGTGGCATTGGTACAACCCACTTGTTAATAATGCAGAGTTATTCCAGACGGCTCATTATAATCCAATGACGGGTCACATAGGGAATTAAAATACACTGATCCGTCTAATGGCCCTTTCTATTGGCCAGGCATTCGCAAGGATGTTTTGAGGTGGTGTGCGGCATGACGTGAATGTCAGTTGGTGAATCTGCCGGTCACCACAAGAGCGCCATTGCGCCCCCTTCCATGGATCGAGATCCCCTTCAAAAGAATTGGTATGGAATTGGATGCATGTGAGCATCACTTTGTCTTGGTTTTGGTGGACTACGCAATGCAATATCTGGAAGCAGTGCCTCTGCGCAACATTTCAGCGCCTTTACTCCCTGAGCTACCCAGGCCCCATGCTCAATCCATCTTTAAACCACTCTTATTAATAAAGCTGCGTATTGCCAATTTTCTTCATAATAAGAAATGCACAGTGGCACATATACTGTATAATGATACAAGTCATGAGCCATCAAATTATAATCTAGCTGCAGCAAGCATGAATTCTTGAGGAACGGACGTCCCCGCGTCAGCCGAATGCAGTTTCAAACTCTCACCCTTATGCCGCCTACACACTACTCGACTTTCAAAGACGTCAGATCGTGGTACCGTTCATATTACACATCTGTCTGTCTTGTCATGGAAGTCGTAGCGTTTTCAAATTACACGAGGAATCGGTGACAGAGGTGAACACATTACAAAACATTTCACTATTGACGAATCACCGACGTCTCTGCCTGGACTCCAAATTACGTTTCACAACAGAGTACACACGAGAAGTGATATGAGATATGAAAACAAATGCATGATCATATGTTATGCATTTCATAATAGGTTATGGGGGGGGGGGGGGGGGGGGCATGAGTCGGGCAATGGGGGTATGAGGTGATGTGGGCATGGTTGAGTGTCATCTGTGGAGAGCGATGGCGGGAGAAGAAGAATGTGTTACAGTGAAGAACTGTAGAAAGATAAAGGGGGGGGGACCTGACACTTACAACGTTGCAGACGGCAGTGTGGCTTTATTTTATGTGTATCACAAAAAAGACTTTATGTTGAGTTAATAAGAAAGCTAATGAGTTTTGTGTGCTGGCTGAAAAGTAACAAAAAATAAAATGACCCTGTTCCCACTTTCTCATTTTCCCTTAAACCTAAAATGGTTTTAAATGAAGGATATCATGTCACAGAAATATCAACTGTCCAAAAGTATTTCCTAATGTCAGTGCATAGACAACAAAACAACAAAACCATGCAGTTAGGATGCTAGATCATTTTCTAAGACATATTGCAATTACTTTTTAAGTTCACATTATTTCATAAGCATAATTTTGGTTAAGTTAAATGTGACATTTATGGTTTTTAATTCAATGCATAACATTTATGTACTGCTGTTTTACACCAGAAATTCCCCCCAAGGATCAAAAGTGTGTCCATCCCTCTACAGTATATGTCTATTTATCTATTAAAGCTGATAATCAGGAGGTCAACAGCAAAGAGCTGATCTCACCAGGGAGGAATCCGGCCAGCTGACAGTTTCCCTTTCTGAGTTTCACTTAATAGTCGTCTGGCTACCAGCACTGGGTTCTTGATTCCTAATAGAAAGAGCATCATTAGTAACAGTTTCTCTAAAAACTCAATTGCAGGATTTAAATACGATAAAGGAAATATGCGTTGGGCATGCTTGATTTTGTTGAAGGACAGCACAGTGTTCATTTCACAGCAAAAGCAGAATACGACACAGAATACTGAAATAATGTCAATGTGAAACAAGTAAAAGTGTCAAGTTTTGATTGTTTTACCGAACATGGCACTTACAATACTTAACAGTTTGACAGGCAAAAATGACCCGGTTCTGTGGCTCAATTTGTTTCATGTAAAATGAATGAAAACCAGAGTGGAAAATAGTACCTCATGTGCTGAGCAGTTCAAGACCCATTCGTTTGTCATGTACCAATTTTATGGATAGCATTTACATCATGGAGAGTAAAACAAATGGGGTTTCATATAGACGGCTCCAAACTTAACACGAAATGCATTTGGCCATATTCTCACAAAAGACTGAAGAGGATGCAAGTTGGTCTCTATTTTTTTGTATGGAATTCAGACATGAAAATAATATAGTGCTACGGGTGGGTGATATACCAGTTGCAGTTTTTTCAGATTTCAGAAGAGAAAAAACATCACCTGTTTTGGAAAAACAAGCTCAAAATATGGGACTTGTCTCACCCAAAATAAGAAATTCTATTTTTTTCCCATGTGAGGGACAGAAATCATAACAAGCAAAGTAAACTGTAGCCTATAGAGATAGTAGCAATTGTGATTTGAACTGCAATATGATAAACATAAAAAAATTTAAAAAAACTTGTGAAATTTGTGAAAGGGTCAGCTCACTCACTATTTCAATACAACAATAATGTTAAGTTAAGAAATTATTATAGAAATATTATTTAATAATTTATAATAAATAATAATAATAATTATTATTATTACCATTATTATTATTATTCAATAGTAGTTTACAGTATTTCTTTACTAATTTCTTAACTTGGGGGCCTGGGTAGCTCAGCGAGTATTGATGATGACTATCAACCCTGAATCTGAGGGTGTGGTAATTTGTGCGTGGATCACAGAGAGTAGCATGAGCATCCACATGTGGAGTATCCACGGTGTCATGTACAACAAGCCAAGTGATAAAATGCGCGAATTGGCAGTCACAGAAGCGGAGGCAACTGAGACTTGTCCTCCGCCACCCAGATTGAGGTGAGTAACCGCACCACCACGAGGACCAACTAAGTAGTGGGAATTGGGCATTCAAAATTGTGAGAAAGGGGATAAAAAAAATACAAATTGGAGGAGATTAGCGGCACATCGTTTACTGGATGTTTTCACACTTGGTTCGATTGCTTGGACCGCACCCGGGTTCGTTTCCCCGCCCCTCCCCTTGCCCCCGCTGGTCTCAGTTTACATTATATTATTTTGGTCCAAACAGTGTTCCGTCATCACCGTGAGTACAAACGGTTGCTATTTACCACTGTAACTAGGTAACAACACATCAGCTTAACTGACTTATTAAAGTATTCTCATTGGATTTACCACCAAAACTTTCCATGCACAAAACGACTCTTGTGTTTGTCTCCCAAGGATGCATTGAATGCACAATGATGTGATGATAATTAGGGTATGTCAGCAGTGAACCCGCAGATGTGTTGCAATAGATGTGAAGTATGTGAGCTGCCCTCTGAGGGGGATTTATTTAGACACAAGCAGGTGTGAGAAATGCATTATACCATAATAATTGCAATTGGGAGCCTGCAAAAATGCAAATTATACGTTAACATAAGCGGTTCACTTTAGGGCTGGGCAATAGGACAATGTAATCATATTTTGACGATATGTTACAAAGAACTGGGACGTCAACAATTACATTAATCAGTAGCCCAGGGTATGAAACTAGCACCGGCCACCCTCCAAATGTGACGAGGCTGAATACAGTTCGCAAGCTCCTCGTCCATATGTATTTCATGCACGGGTAATTTTGCTCAACTACCCGCAACAGGCAGACCTGTAAGATGTCTCAGAGTGACACATGACAAGAAATGCTGTTACACACAAAGACACACGCTTGAATAAACACATTTTATTATAATTTTAAGAACAGACAAAAGAAAAACTGTCAATGCTCGTGTCTGATTCGCTGTTTGTTCAGAGGCGTGCAGTACGAGCCTGGCTCATGAAATGAGTGCATGTAAAGCGTTATCACTCTTTTTTTCTCGGTTTCACTCATCTGAAAACTGTTTGCAAGTATAATGTCATCTATGAGAATGCTGCAAATGATCTCCGATCATCTCAGGAGGTGCTGTGAGTTTAGTTGGCTTTATTTCCACGGACCAGTTTGCACTTAACATGCATTGTGAACGCAAATCTGCACTATATAAAAAAAGAGTGATAACGCTTTACATGCACTCATATCCCAAGATGGCGCCGAGTATGGCTGCTGCGTCGCGGGCTCCGTCAAAACACTGCAGTTTATTGTTTGTTTTGTTTACAGTTTTGTGTTTTTTTGTCTTGGATGTTGTCTGCCTTATTGTGTACGACAGACAAACGCTTTTGGACATTGGTTCGGCAATCACACACCGAAAACCGGACTTCACATTCCTCAACGCCGACCCGCGGTTTACAAACACGCCAGCGGAGCCCTTTGTTTGGGCTGCCCGGCCGCGGAAACGCAGACAGAAAAGGGGAAAAAGAGCCGGCGTTCTCATCAGAGTAGGACGTCGCGCAAATCGCCCCCCACTACCCAGTATACTACTGGCAAATGTTCAGTCTCTGGACAACAAGCTCTGCGAGCTGAGAGCGCGGATCTCTTTCCAACGAGAGACGAGAGATTGCTGCGTTGTCTGTCTTACGGAAACCTGGATGTCCGCGGAGATTCCAGACTCGGCCATCGAACCCACGGGTTTCTCCGTGCACCGAGCAGACAGAGCGAAAGACCTCTCAGGTAAAAGCAGAGGTGGTGGTGTATGTTTTATGATCAACAAATCATGGTGTGATCAGAGGAATGTACATTTTATCAGGTCTTTCTGCTCTCCTGATCTGGAATTTCTCATGCTTCTGTGTCGACCATTCTGGCTACCGAGGGAATTCACAGCGGTCATTATCACTGCTGTGTACATCCCCCCACAAGCCGACACAGACCGGGCACTCAGGGAACTGTATGGCAGTATAAGTCAGCAGGAAACCGCGCACCCTGAGGCCGCGTTCATTGTTGCCGGGGACTTCAACAAAGCCAACTTTAAAACAATAGCACCAAAATACCACCAACACATCAGCTTTAACACACGAGGGGACCAGGTTTTGGATCATTGCTATTCTCCTTTCTGGGATGGCTACAAATCCCTCCCCCGCCCACCATTTGGCAAATCCGACCACTCCTCCGTTCTGCTTCTGCCCGCTTACAGGCAGAAACTGAAACGGGAATCACCCACCATTAGAATGATCCAGTGCTGGTCGGACCAATCAGACTCTGCGCTACAGGACTGTTTTGATCACGCAGACTGAGAGATGTTCCGGTCTGCCTCCGATGACGACATCGAGGTTTACGCTGATAGCGTAACGTGTTTCATCAGGAAGTGCGTAGAGGACGTTGTTCCGACAAAAAATATACGGATCTACCCCAACCAGAAACCCTGGGTTAACGGCGATGTTCGCGTGGCACTTACTGCGCGGACCACCGCTTTTAATTCCGGGAACGCGGAGGAGCGTAAACAAGCCAGTTATGCCCTCCGTAACTCCATCCGTGCAGCCAAACGCCAGTACAGGCACAAAATTGAAGAACAGTTCAACACCACTGACTCCAGAAGTATGTGGCAGGGAATTAACATCATCATGGACTATAAACAGAATAAAAACTCCGTCATGAACACCGTTGCCTCTCTCCCGGACGAGCTTAATACATTTTATGCTCGTTTCGAGGACAACAACACCGCCCTCACGGAGAGAGCACTCGCGGCCGATACTACAGAGGCTGGTTCACTCTCCGTCTCTGTTGCGGATGTAACCCGATCCTTCCGACGGGTGAACGTTCGTAAAGCCGCGGGTCCAGACGGCATTCCGGGCCGCGTCATCAGAGCATGCGCGAACCAACTGGTTGGTGTTTTTACGGACATTTTCAACTTGTCCCTATCCCTGTCTGTAGTCCCCACATGCTTCAAAACATCAACCATTGTGCCTGTACCGAAGCAATCAAAAATCACCTGCTTAAATGACTGGCGTCCTGTTGCCCTCACCCCCATCATCAGCAAATGCTTTGAGAGGTTGATCAGAGATCACATCTGCTCTGTTCTGCCCACCTCTTTGGACCCATTGCAGTTTGCCTACCGCAACAACCGCTCCACTGATGATGCCATTGCATCTACAATATACACTGCTCTCTCCCACCTGGAAAAAAGGAACACATATGTGAGAATGCTGTTTGTAGACTACAGCTCAGCATTCAACACCATAGTGCCCTCCAAGCTTGATGTGAAACTCCGGGCTCTGGGCTTAAACAGCTCGCTGTACAGCTGGATCCTGGATTTCCTGTCAGGCAGACGTCAGGTGGTTAGAATGGGCAGCAACATCTCCTCATCACTGACCCTCAACACTGGAGCACCACAGGGCTGTGTTCTCAGCCCACTCCTGTATTCCCTGTACACACATGACTGTGTGGCGACACATAGCTCCAATGCCATCATTAAGTTTGCTGACGATACGACGGTGGTAGGTCTGATCACTGACAATGATGAAACAGCCTACAGAGAGGAGGTGCACACTCTGACACGCTGGTGTCAGGAGCACAACCTCTCCCTCAACGTCAGTAAAACCAAGGAGCTTGTGGTGGACTTCAGGAAGAAAGACAGAGTACACAGCCCCATCACCATTAATGGAGCACCGGTGGAGAGAGTCAGCAGCTTCAAGTTCCTCGGTGTCCACATTACTGAGGAACTCACATGGTCCGTCCACACTGAGGCCGTTGCGAAGAAGGCTCACCAGCGCCTCTTCTTCCTGAGACGGCTGAGGAAGTTTGGAATGAACCACCACATCCTCACACGGTTCTACACCAGCACCGTAGAGCGCATCCTGACTGGCTGCATCACCGCCTGGTACGGCAATAGCACCGCCCACAACCGCAAAGACCTGCAAAGGGTGGTGCGAACGGCCAGAAACATCATCGGAGGTGAGCTTCCCTCCCTCCAGGATATATATAACAGACGGTGTGTGAATAAAGCTCGGAGGATTATCAGAGACTCCAGCCACCCGAGTCATGGGCTGCTCTCACTGCTTCCATCAGGCAGGCGGTATCGCAGCATCAGGACCCGCACCACCCGACTACATGACAGCTTCTTCCCCCAAGCAATAAGACTTTTGAACACATGATCTCTCACGATCAACAATCAGCACTGCACTTTATTAATCATCACTCTGTCAATATATTCTCCCAATTCAGTTAGTGTATATATATATATATATATATATATATATATATATATATATATATATATATATATATATTATACCCTTATCTAGTGTATGTGTATTCTACATTGTGTGTATTGTGTACATTTGTTATGTAAATTGTTGTGTAAGTATGTGTACATTTGTTATGTAAATTGTTTTGTGTAAATATGTTGTTATTGTAAAGTGGTTTATGTCTTGTCACTGTCATTACTGCAATGTTGCTCGGAACTGCACACAAGAATTTCACCTGCTGTTGCACTCGTGTACACAGTAGTGTGACAATAAAGTGATTTGATTTGATTTGATTTGATATTAAAGAAACAGACTTTAAAGACACGTTCACCTTGAACCTAAAATTGTGTTCTATTTTATTTTCTTTAGGCAGCATTAACTGTATTGCCTAAACACAATACAAACACAAATTCATAAGAACACACATTTAACAGCATTATTAGGGAACACAAGGGAATTTATTATTATTATTATTATCTTTACATTTATAATTGTCTATAGTTCTTAATCTGTAGGCTATTAGTAATTTTCCACCTGTTATCGTTGATGTATACTTGCTTGATGGCAAATGTGGCCATTGGAGACGGTGAAGATTTGGGGAGGTAGTTATATATATAACATTTTTATAGTTATTTTCTATTACTATTTGAACTGTTTTTTTTTTTGTTTGTTTAGTCTAAAATGCAATTTGAATTTAGAAATGTATTTTGTTTATATGTTTTTCGTGTTTCAATAATTTAATTTAAAACGTATTTTCACTGACCATCGGTAGGGTGGTCGACAATATAATCGTATATCTCTGATATTTTTTACATATCGCCCAGCCTTAGTTAATTTCCATAATTTGGTACGATTGCATTCATATCAGCAGCAAAGTGTACTTGAGTTCACATGAACCGTACCACAGACCACTTTTTCAAGTGGACACAGGTGCAGTTCCCCGCATCAGAATTCAGAAAACAGTGTTCACAATATCCAAACGAACCGAACTTTGATGTCATTCGAAAACCAGGTGTGCACCAAAAGGGCTGAAGTGAAAGCATCCTAATTGGCCAGGTAATCTAATTAACATTATATAT
Source organism: Moxostoma hubbsi (assembly GCA_032164185.1). Classification (NCBI taxonomy): domain Eukaryota; kingdom Metazoa; phylum Chordata; class Actinopteri; order Cypriniformes; family Catostomidae; genus Moxostoma; species Moxostoma hubbsi. The sequence goes on from JAVLUX010000021.1 coordinate 11,922,234, forward strand.
TTTTAACTCTTCACTGTGTGTTTTTAGTCCAGTGCAACATAACATCCTGGATAAATATTTTAGGACAGAGCATAATAAATAAAAATATATTAATTTGAAAAATAAAAAATGGCATACTTTTTCCATGACTTTGGTGATTTTATCAATTTAAAATCACACAATTTTAAAATTGACTAATATTTCCAGGTTTTCCATGACCATGGGAACCCTGATTTAAGAAACCACTACACATCTCAGACAAAACAGCTGCCCACATAAGGTCAACATAGCAGGCAGCAAGTTCAGACTATTTATTTATTTTATTTAATCACAGCACTAACAATTTGATAAACGCACTGGGTCATACTGGTTTTATTCATTAATCGCTCAGCCCTAGGAAGTGGGACTTCAGCCCTCAGAAACTAAATTAACCGGTTATTAACTAGTTACCAGCATTTCAAAATAATGTTTTCAGTGCAGAATAATTGAAAGGGATTTCGTTCCCGTTTTTAGTCCCCATTTGAGCACTCACCACTCAAGGCTCCAACGGCTCCATAGTTTAAGGACTTCCCATCCATGATGCTGGCATCACACTCGATCTCACCTGAGAGGTTCAGATTGGATCCAGTACCCGCATTGGTGAATGGGGAGTCCTGTAAACAAATATAAAATTTGCTATATTGTAGGCTTAATTTTGGAAATCAAAAATGCGAAAAACAGACTTAAAGGTTTGGCTTCTAATCTTATGCTGTGCTGTGCTAACCTCTTCTTAAAGGTGATTTGTGAAACATTTTCAATATTAAAATACTTCAATCCCAGTTTAATAAACAGGGCCAACCATAAGAAAGCCATTCATAAGTTAATAACCCTGAAAAGTGTAAACACTGGTGCTCTATTAAATAAATTACTCTGTTTATTTGAGTATCCCAACTAGTCTGACAGAAACGTTGGCTAAACCATTGTGTGACTGTGTATAAGACAAAAAAAAAAAAAAAGTGAGAATATGAGTAATAACTCATTTTCTTAATCCCCTGGGAGTCAGTTAGTGGTCAAGCTTAAGGTGTGCGGTTGTGTGTTGTCCACTGTCACCTCTAACTCTATAAGAGCTGCTGTCACTGCCTCCAGTGCCATTCCTCCAGCTCTGAGCCTGTCCACAGCCTGCAACACATTAAATCAAAACTGATGACACAAAGCTCACGTCTGCCAAAGACTAAAAGCAACTCAATGAATGAGAATTCTCTTACTAATTTCAGGAGACTCTTTTCTTCTCAAGAAAATGAGTTGCATGCAGAGAAGATAACATTTAAACAATCTAGACAAAATAAAATTTTTAAATCCAATAAAAACAGTTATAAAAAGAAAGTATGTTTTTCCACTTGCAGAAAGCTTGAAGCAGAGAGCATGGGGCGTTATATTAAGCCAAGCAGTAGCTCAGGCTGCTGCTGGTGTCATGTTATCAACACATAACTCAAATTCCCTGGCACAGGTGTTTTACTCCAATCTGATTTCTTCTATTCATCCTTTATACAAAGCTTCAGACATGCACAAAGCATTGCACAGCAACTCGTCCTTCTATTCAAACCAGTAGGCTTAAAAACATCTATTTCAATTCACCAGGAATTGCATAGCTTTGTACAGTTGCTATTGCAATTGGGTAGTTGACACATAATGTGTATATGAATTTTCTTCTTTTTTTTTTATCAACCACTATTTTAGATTAAAATGTTTTTTTTAACATAAGGCATGTATATCTTAGGTCTTGTAACTACTCATCATTTCTTGTCTTTTTTTCACCAATTTAACCAAACGTTTGCCTTCACTAATTCATTTTAAATGGCCCTGCAGTGTGAATTTATTTAAAGAACAAATGTAGAAAAACTCCAGTGTAGTCTCTCAATTAATATAAGGTCATAAAAGGGGCCTGGGTTGCTCAGCGAGTAAAGACGCTGACTGCAACCCCTGGAGTCGAGAGTTTGAATCCAGGGTGTGCTGAGTGTCTCCAGCCATGTCTCCTAAGCAACCAAATTGGCCCGGTTGATAGGGAGGATATTCACATGGGGTAACCTCCTTGTGGTCGCTATAATGTGGTTCACTCTCAGTGGGGCATGTGGTGAGTTGTGTGTGGATGCCATGGAGAATGGCGCGAATACCGCGGTAATGAGCTCAACAAGCCACGTGATAAGATGCGCTGATTGACAGTCTCAGACGCGGAGGCAACTGAGATTCGTTCTCTGCCACCCAGATTTAGGAGAGTCACTATGCCACCATGAGGACTTAGAGCGCATTAGGAATTGGGCATTCCAAATTGGAATTAGCAAAACACCATTTCAAATTGATTTAGAAGGAGCATAGCATATTACACCACAGGACATGTCAGCTAGCAATAATAATGAAGTACTGGGAGCATGTAATACGCAAAAAAATAAAAAATACAACAAAATAATAGGAACAAGAACAAGTAAAAAGCACTAGAGAATGAATCCATCTTTGTAGATAAACCATATATAATCCAAATATGAAAATCATGCAAACAGAGCTGAGAAATGTTTATATGACTGGATTGACGTCTGGTCGACATGACCTCTGGAAAAGCGTTCCAAAGCTTAAAGGTCACAGTGGAAATATAAAAGTACCATAAGGTGTCAAGTTTTGAATGAAGAATCACATGCAACTCACTCTCTGGCAAGCTCTCTTGCACACATGTTTGTATTCCTTGGCTTTGGATTCTGAATGATACCCTGCCCCTGAGAAAGTAAAAACAAAAACAAAATAGGACAGATGCACTCAGTCTGTTCCTTACAAGTGAGATGAAGACTTTTCGCTCACTTCCAGCTAAGTGAATTTTTAATTAAAGAAATGTCTTTATGGTGACAACTTTAGGGATTCATTTACCCACAAAATAAATATTTTGTAATCAGATCTGAGAGTTTAGATGAAGGGGAAGATTATCAGTTAGTATCAACTACAGAGCACAAGACGTATGGACTGCTTCTATGGTGGTGTTTTGTTGCTGTTGTTTTACATTATTTTATAGTAATAATGTCAGAATTTTTGGGGGGGATAACTAGTCCTTTAAACATTATATATCATAGAAATATATTCTGCACAACATAGTACAAAATACCATCAATCAGAGTGGAGTAAGGGCAATTTCAGGACAATTTTTAGCTAATCTATTCCACAGTTTAACCTAAATTAGACAATCACTTGGAACATTAGACAAAAAATCTGTAACAATAGCAGATGTGTTTTATTTCATATGAAAAACGTTATTTCATTTGGTTCCAGAGTGATATAAATTCACCTGCATGCACCAGCACAAACCCCATGGCTTTGCCATCACGACGTGAGTCAGTGCTGTTCAGTATAGACCCTGAATTGTTTAGTGGAGACACAGTCTCCTTGCAATCTGTCGAGTTTTCAAGATTTTCCATGACCCGTATTCAGTGTAGCTTGCATCTTTATCCATCATTCACTCATAACTCCAACATACTTCTCCAAGTCCTGAAAGCAGAGAGAGAGAGAGAGAAAAGAGAGAGAGAAAAGAGTGAGAGTGAGAGTGAGAGAGAGAGAGAGAGAGAGAGAGAGAGAGAGAGATAACATACAGTAACTGCCCAGTTTAAGTTCATATTGTACCGGCCAATATGAACTTAAATGTTTATTATATTATATTACATACACATATATATATAGAGCTCTGGAAATAATTAAGAGACCACTGCAAAATGATCAGTTTCTCTGAATTTGCTATTTATAGATATGTATTTGAGTAAAATTAACATTTTTGTTTTATTCTATAAAGTACTGACAACATTTCTCCCAAATTCTAAATAAAAATATTGCCCTTTAGAGCATTTATTTGCAGAAAATGACAACTGGTCAAAATAACCCCCAATGCTCAATGTCACACAGCCAGGTCAAACAAGGTGTGGATGGAGGACAACCGGAACAAGACCCTGTCATGGCCAGCCCAATCTCCAGACCTGAACCCCATTGAAAACCTCTGAAATGTGATCAAGAGGAAGATGGATGACCACAAGCCATCAAAGCTGAGCTGCTTGAATTATTGTGCCAGGAGTGGCATAAAGTCACCCAACAGCAATGTGAAAGACTGGTTGAGAGCATGCCAAGATGCATGAAAGCTGTGACTGAAAATCGGGGTTATTCCACCAAATATTAATTTCTGAACTCTTCTGAAGTAATAACATTAGTACTGTGTTGTTTATAATGTGAAAATAATGTGAACTTATTAACTTTGCATTATTCGAGGTCTGGAAACACTGCATCTTTTCATTTTTATTTTGACCAGTTGGCATTTTCTGCAAATAAATGCTCCAAAGGACATATTTTTATTTGGAATTTGGGAGAAATTGGTTAAAATCAGGTATAATGCTGGACAGATTGTTTTTACGTTTGAATTATCTTTGCTTCATCTCTCTCTCTCTCTCACACACACACACACACACACACACACACACACACACACACACACACACACACACACTCTTTAATTAAACAATGAGATGAGAAAAGTTACATGCAACTATGAGAAACATAACCAAATTACTTGTTTACAGATTAATTTTAGATTCACTAAAGACCACCACTAATGACAATTTCAAAACAGGATCAAGACAGCAAAACTCACACTTTAGGTGCTTGACGGCAAAGGATCGCACATCTCCACGGTCATATACATAGCACAGCATCTTTACTCATAACAAAAGCACACATATTGCACTAAAATATGAATGTAGATGTGTGACTGCTGCATGATTGTGATGTGATGATGATGAGCGGCGCATGTGTTCGCGTCACACCAAAACACTTCCTGGTTCAGTCAGTAACATACGTCACAGTATGACTGCAACAGCGGCTTCCAGTGGCAGACATATGCATTGCATTTAATCCAATGAAATCAGCACAGTACAGAAAGTGTACTTCAAGATAAGTGTTTAGTAGTCAGCAGTCCTACTTATTTTAATCAAAATCATTTTAAATAAGATAGATTTAAATAAAAAAAATAATTAGAGTAGAGAACCTTGTAGTTTAACTCAAAAATACAGATTAGTACAATACACTTCTGCAGTATTTTACAGTACTTGTAACTTACAGTAATGTCTTGTTTGAAATAGTTTGAAGTATGTCTGAATTTTTAGATGAATTATATAGTTTAATACTAGAAAAAATCCAACCACTGGTATGACCAGTCATCAGATTAATTAAAAATGTGCGATGAGCTGCGTCATGCATTTCACAGTGTACTACAGAATAGTACAGTAGTTGAGTATGTCATTCCAGCAACTTACAAGTAAATAGTGGAATTTAATGTACAGTTATTCACTAAATCTGCTGTGCAACTTCGAGACAGTACAATAGAGACTCATCCCACACTTTGAGCAATACTGTTACTCTACAGTAAAAATGAAATGCAGAAACAGCAAGTGTCAGGGAGAAATTGCAGTAGTGTTGGTATACAGTTGTTTCATATAGAAAGTGTACTTCAAAGACAGAGATGTACATATCTCCTGCAAATTCCACACATCCATATGGTATGCTGATGGAATGTACTTCATTAGTGAATTATGTCAAACATCTATGAATACTGCTCAAACTGTCTTCCAGTACCTGCTATGTTTTTTGGGTGTTGTCAGCAAACATTAGGCTACACTTGATGGTTTTAAAACAGTGTCAGTTTGATAATGATAAGCAAGTCAGAATAGATTGCATCAAGGAAGTGATGAAAATATTTAGTTTAAAGCCAAGCATATAAATTAGGGCTGTCAATCGATTAAAATTTTAAATCAAATTAATTACATGGTGTCCCGATTAATTAATCGTGATACAAATATTTGTTGAGAAAGCCCCTCATATAAAAATAACTCAATATATAAAGATTATACAAATTTATATCAATATATAATTATACATAGTTATCTTTAAATATTTAAAAATTATATATATATATATATATATATATATATATATATATATATATATATACATATATACATATATATATATATATATATAAAAATTCAGATAATTAAAATGCTTTCCATTCCTGTAGCAGAAGAGTTAATTATTAATAAGACAAAAAGCAGCTTTAGAATACAATGTATTGTTTACTACCATATTATTGATCATAAACCATTGGCATATAGTTCACAGCAATCCATTTCACAAGTGAATTTGTGGAGATTTATTATGAGGGCTTGTTTAAGGGCCCGTCAATTTACACCTGCGTCAGACGTCTCGGGTTTGTTGCGTCATAAACATAACATTTTTAGGTCACTTTGTCAAGTTAAATATAGTTTAATACTCAATCTTTAAACATCTTGAGATCCCTTTGATCGCATTTGCGCTCCTTCAAGTGTTTTGAACACAAGAATGTAACATATATTTTTGTTGTTCTGCCTACTGAAGTGTTTTCTTCACTGTATAAACTGTGCATTGCTCATACAGATGAAATTTCACTCTTAAATCAGAACATAAAGACAGAAATTACATCATGGGCCTCCACATTGTATACAATGATTTTCGTAATAAGCACACTTTAGTGTTATATACTAAGCAGATGGCCTCAAGTAAAATAGCATTGGCAGCAGAATTGAAAACACTCCTCTTGGTACTATATGCATACAAAAACATGTACTCACAATGACATCAATTACGGATGACTCCATTGTTTAAAATAAATAAATAATGACTGCATGAATTTGCTTCAAGGGTATTTGCTGTTACCTGTACTGGTTGTCTTTGGGGAATGGAAAGCAGTCTATAAAGCTAAAAAATCCTGGATGCATTAATATTAAAAGGCCTTTATTAAATAGGTCTATCACATTAAAATCCACAATCAACATGTTGCAGCATTAAAGATGCTTTGCTCCTAGCAGTAGAAACAGTTTTTTCCATTCCGTTCCTGTCACGAGAAGAAGGTAGGACCCAAACACAGAGGCAAGTAAAAGGGCTTTATTACAAAATAAATAAAAAATACAAACCAAAACTCCCACAAGGGGGAAAAAAAGAAAACAGAATAATCAACTTCAAAAGTCAGACAAACAAGAAAAACAACAAAAGTAACATGAACAGGAACTGACCGACAGAGAAAACACACAAATCAATCTGGCCCAGGACTGAACAGGAGAGGAGCTTATATAGGGAAGTGTAATAGGAGGCAGGTGCTGCAGATAATGAGCAGTTGTCAGGCCAACAGAGCTAGCATTCTCATCGTGGCACCTGCAAACACAAGAGGAAGATGGGTAACACACAGAGAAAAGCACACACAAGAAACAAACAGGCAGAGGAGACTGTCATGATCCTGTCACAGCATTAATAAACAAAGACAAAAGAGGCAAGACCATGACAGTTCTGGTGTTCCTCCGCGTCTTTTCCAAATAGTTACTGGTAAAAACGAAACAAAAGAATGGTTAATGACGTTAATTTTACAATGACAGTTCTCTGTGCTAAGTGTGGGTGATATACCAGTTGCAAAGTTTCCAGATCTCAGAAGAGAAACAAGGCACCTGTTTTGGGATAACAAGCTCAAAATAAGGGACTTGCCTCACTCAAAATAAGCAAATATCAGCAGGTATACAATATTGGTGATACTCTATTTGTACAGTATGCTCAGGAAATCTCAGTAACAATTTCATGTGTATCTTAACAGTACTAGCATTAATGACTAATTACTAACATTAACTAACCAATAACTAAAACCAATAACTAACATTAATGAATCATTTCTAACAATTTCTTTATACAGAAATGAACTTTCTCTATTTGAAGATATTCAAAGATGATAATGGTGACTTACTTGACTATTTTCAGAAAAGCAACTGACTGTAACACTATCCTTAGTTTTAATTTTTTTTCATCCACCGAGGTTGATTGAAAACATTTTCTTTTATTGGTCAGTTTCATATGATGAAGACCTGATGAGGGGTCTTCTAGCCGCAACACGTCGGTTGTGGTTTTTAATGTAATAGCCTTATTTAAAAGGCTTTTTAATATTATACCATACACCTTTCATTTTGACTTCATAAACAGAATTTTCCTGTCAAGTTCAAACTACATGATTAAAGTCAAATATGCCTTTTCATCATTGTACGCTTTTGAGCTGCTGCGTTATAGATGCTGAAACTGAGTGATTGATTGTTTTATTTCTGTCACACGAATCCATCATACTGACAATCACCACCCTGCAATTCACATTTAATCATAGAATTCAATCTTTGATTTTGATCCATTACATGCCTTTTCAGCTACCAAACCATTGGCCTGTCAAAGCTAAAACAAACATATATTTTATTCACTGTAAGACCTTACCAGGCTTTTTTTTTTTTTTTACAGTAACATACTGAGTTACTGTAAAAGCCTGGTTCAGTAAGCAATTGCAATGGCTGATCACAGTTATTTACTGATTGGCGGCTGAAGTATTTTGCTGTAAAACATATTAAATTGTACAGTATTTATATGTAATTATCACATACAGTAATAATGGGTTACAGTAATATATAAACATATTTGAATTGCTATTTTTTAGGGGAAATGTTAATTAATTCAAATAAATGTATATTTAAAAAATATTTTATTGTTACATTGCAAATATTTCATATAAATTGTTAAATAGTAATAGTTATAAAAATGAACCAATTGAACAGATATGAATTCATATAATCACTCATTAAACACATTAAATACACATTTAACTTTACAGTTAACCGTATGTAACACTAAATATAACAGTACATTAAAATAATGTAAACATTCCATCAGCATTACAAACTGTAACTCCAAAAATACAAATTAATTGTTTTATTAATAATAAACATTTATTAATTAAAAACACAGTGTACTTTACAGTGTAAACTAATTTAAAAATTAGATATTTATAAAATAAATTTCAGGTAATTTAGCAAATATATTCAGAATAAAAACAAAATATAAATCAAGAAACATTTTAGGTAACATGACCATTCTACTCAATATAATACACAATATAAACATTTCAGCAGCATGTAAAAATAATTAACCCAGCTTGGGGAGTAACAGATTACTTGTAATGATGCTAGGTAATCAGGATACAAAAATAGGCAACTGTAATCTGTCACAGTTACATAAAATCAGCGTAATCAGATTATAGTTACAAAAAAATGGGATTACTTTCAGGATTCCAAGTTTCAGCTTCTAACAAAAGAAATAGGGAACTTATGCTGTGAAGATGCTCTCAGGAAAACACATTAGCAAGGTTAGGTAAAATTAGTTAATATTAAAATGTGTTAAAATGAGTTAGCCTTAGTGCTCAAAGAAATTCGAGGCCCTCATCATTTGGCGGGAGCAGGAATAGCTGCCAATACTGACACGATTTGCTCATCAGTGCTGGAACGGCATAGAAATCCCCTGGTTTACATGGTTGCAAATGTGAAATGTGCTATATCAGGACGTCCTGTATGTTGTTCTGTTCCGTATTGAAGCTGAAAAAATTACTTGATGAATGGTACATAAACCTTCATCATTAAAGAAAAAAAAGTTTTGAATACAACAGCATTACAAAAATCTGACTTTCCTTTTTCACCTCTCATCATTTTGCATCCCTGATCATTATTAACAAATATAAAGCGTACACATAAATACCAAATTCATTGAAAATGAAAGATTAATGAAAAATGTATCTGATTTTGATAAATGAATGTTGAGAACAGTTCAAATGTCTGGCTGAGGGAGACATTCTGGCAAATGTAGCATGTTCAACACTTATAGTAATAGTAATTAGGAATAAATAATTGAAAAAAAAACACACTAAAAGTTTAAATCTGTTTTGTTAAATTCTTCAAAACTAGATTTTGTTTTCTTTTTGCAATCAAAAATTTCCCCACATTCAAATCCTCCTTAAACTGAAACAGAAACATAGAAATCAGCCATAAACTGTTAGCTACAAACTGTTAGTTTGACTTTGGATCATGAACGATGATGATAATGATGAAAACATATGATCTACACGATCTATTGAATACAGTCTGAAGTAACATTTTCCGCTGTCAGAATGTGTTCCTTCATGCACAAACCTCACCCTAACCTAACCTACACTACCCTACCTACCCTAACCAGATTCTGATGGGGAACACAATTCGATACCGCCCCTGCCTGCAGTTGTCTCTGTGTGTACTCCATAATAAACGCTGATGCCGTATTTTTCACTAGAAATGCTCTGAGATCACACAGAGTCTGCATATGTCTTTATTAATGCAAATAATTACCGGGAAAAGAGTATGAACACTGAAAGATGTGCAGTACATCTACAGTAATTTGCTGTATTTAGCCTAGTTGCAGTTTGATACTGTATTAATTAGTAAAAAATTAATTTACTGTTATTAATGAGTGATGTCACAGAAATTACATATGATTCAATGCGTATTACTGTTAAATACTGTAATGGTTACATTATAGTGATTTACCGGTCATTTTACAGTTATTTACCCTATAAACTACATGGTTATATGGGTTAACAGTGTACATTGTATTGTGATGGATTTCTGGTAGTATCTTGTCCAATGCTGTGGTGTCTGTTCACGCTGGAATAATTGCCTTGGATGATTAGTGGTGCTTGCAAAGGCAAATCATGTGGCTCGCTTGTTGTGGAAAGGTGTGCTTTTTATTTTTCTAAGCTATCGGATGTAAGGTTTTAAACTAGGCAATATACGGCTATAATAAATGGCATTGACTTAAATTGAAGAAGGGACCCAGGCCATATAAGGACCAAAATCTTTTGACTTGGGCCATTTACTTTTTGAAGTATGCATAAGAGTTTGTTTATAAGAGAGAAACATGCTTTTTGTGCTTTTAAAGTGTCTGGTTTCTACTTTTTCATCGAAGAATTGCAGCAAGATGGTTGTACATTTGCCAAAGAACAAGTGCTTTCCTTTAATCATCTGTTCATGTAATGATATTTAGGTTGGCTTACATTCACGCCACAGTTCAATTAGTGTAGCAGTGTTCAGTCGGAGGACTGAAACATTGTTCAACTTATGGCACTGTAGCCATTTGCCTCCTCTTTGAATCTTGCTATCAAAACTACAAGATAAAAAGAGAAAGAAGAGAAAATTTGAGTTGCCTTAAGTTAATTGGTGTAAGTGAGTTGATGGTACACTGCTTGCTTATTCTGGCAGAACTTCATATGGCAAAGATGGAATAGCTGAACCCCTATTAGCCGGCCAGCCCGGCTCAATTAACAATGATTAAGGTTGAGTTATTTTTATTGTTTTCTTTGTTTGCTATTTTTTGGTTTCTTTCAAAAGCTCTGAGACAGTGGCTTATTAAGTATAACAGATTAAAGTGCTGTCTGAAGCACCACATGTCAAGTTTCAAAATGACAACATAACTATATTTAGTTTGACTTTAAATGTATGTCTAAAGTATGAGAATATTCTGTTGTTAGGTGTCAGGTTAATACAATTTTTGGTTGGGACAATGAACAGACTGTGCTGTATACTTCCAGCCTAGTCTTTTCACAGGAATCCTGATTAGACATTGGCCTGCATGCTGTCTCAAATCTCCAATTACTAAATCTACATAGGACTGGATTTGTGCAGATTTCAAGTCTGTCTCCAATCTCTTGCCATGTTCAAACAGGTTACACACCTATCTTTTTTATGGTGCACCAGTGGCTGTCCTATAAGACATGCTTAAGGATAATTTTATTTTTAAATGTTATTTCATCAGTTCTGTATTTAAGTGAAAGATCTTATAAATTGGTACAATCTTCGTTAAGTGTGCAATGTGTTTCGGGTTAAAATCTTGTATTTTTACTGTATATAAGCAAAATTTCATCTGAACTTGACAGCCAGTTATAACCATGTATTTGCCTTAATAGATTTAACATTTTGATAATAACTATGTTTGTGGTCCACAGGAGTTTCGAGCAGAACCTCTGTGGTGTGTTTAGATTGGACTGAATATAGACGTGTGAATGATTGATTGATTTCTGCAAGCGTTGAGACAAATACTTCCTCTTCACAATAATCCTGCAACATTATTATCAAGTAAACAATTCATTGTATTTATTTGTTTGTTTCTGGAAGTTGCATTCAAACTAGGCTCACAAATCTGTGGGGCATGTGCATGTCAAGTCAGGTTACATAATAACCAGAACAGATCCAATCTGTGACTACTCTTTGGACCTCTAGATGAGTTTGTAAGTTTTCAGTAATTTTATCTTTTAAAAAGAAGAAGAAAAAAACTTGTCAGGCTTGTAGCAGATGCTACTGTATGTTTTCATGGTCTGAAGCTTCTCTTAGCGGGTGTGAGGAAATGCTTGCATCTGCTAAATTATGATGGAGTGTGATGTGGGAAACGCTTTGTCTGACACAAAGCAGAAGGAGCATCTGTGTGTGCACCATATGATCGGTGACTGAGAACTTCCTTCCCTTTCATTCAGTGGTGATTGGAGAAAAATGTCTAGAACAAACGAATCAGTAAAGAGATGAGGATGACCAAAGCATCCATATTAAGATCGTGTCTTTCAAACCACAAGGCCTGTGTAGTTTATGTTAATATATCATATTATTATTCAGCTTTTTTGAACATCTGAGCTACTACATCTGCTCCCATGACTTGTCTGCATTTTTTGCCCTGTTGAATTTTGGGAGATATTTATTTGGTCATGGTTCTTTAGATGCCTTATATTTTGTTGTGGTTGAACAGCCATTAGCGTATCACATAATGCGTTTTGATGTAGTCATTCCATGTGAATCAGTATCAATCACCTAAGTTAATGGGCGTTTTCCAAAAAGCCTTTTTGCCCTTGATGGGCACTGCTGGGAGGGGGAGCCACTCAAAGGGTTGTTCCAAACAAAAGTAAGAAAATAATTTATTTTATTTTTTCATGAAGAGACTGTTAGCGAAGGGTGCATTTAAACAGTAATGCCATGCTCCCTTCAGAGTCCTCACATCAAGAGCTCTGTCCTTCAGAGTGAGTAGGGCATTGGGGCAATCAATTAAGTGGCTGGTATGATACATTTGAAAATCTTTAATTTTAACCTCCCAACAGCTAAAATTATATTATAAGTTATGTTGCTGTGTTGGAGATGATTAAAATATATATATATATATATATATATATATATATATATATATATATATATATATATATATATATATATCTAAATGATTAAAGCAATATTATGTCTGAAATTTTGACTGTGGTTTTTGTTTAGTTAAAAAATATATTTATTAGCAATGAATAACGTAAATATTATTATAATTTTTTTTTTTATTTGTAATTTTTTTGCTATAGCAGCTAAGGTGTGAATTATTATTATATTTAAAGAAATGTAACATTAGTGTAACACTGTAACCGTGTAACTTAGACTTTGCATTTTGCAGGTGTGTGCTCTGGCACTTATAACTGGAGATATACTGCCATCTACAGGACATGAACATAATTTATCCTTTTCTTCTACTCTTCATTTCTGTGAAAACTTTAATATTCATGAGGCAACACGCGTCATTGGAGAGTTCTCAAAACAACGTCAGTTCAACCTAATTAACATTTATGTACCAAGTCAAGAAAATTTGAGAAAGTATGACGAAGGCTTCTACGACAGCACCACAACTTCGCTTTTAAATTAATATTCATGAAACAAACCCGTGACATAGTAGACTTTGTTTTGTTTTGTTACTGGCAGACATCTGTCTTGTTGAGGAGGAGATATGAGTTGTCAGATAAGTCGAACACGGTTAAGAGCAGCCGGACAGGTGCTTCACAAGCGAACGCCTCCGCCTGCAGGTACAGGTGTTTATATAAGCGTATTAATTATTGTCATATAATACATGCTTAATGTAACGTTTAGACTAGCAGGTAGTTGAGTCATGGCGTCGTCTGTGCGCGTGGCGGTGCGGGTCCGTCCATTGAGCCAAAGGTTAGTCCCACTGCTCGAGGCTGTTTAAAACATTATAACATACATGTAAATGTTTGGGTTTTATGGGTTATTTTTGTTGTAGAACGCCCAAATATTTGTGACTATACGTCTATACATGTACATTGCAGAAAGAAATGTCAATAGCTTAAACGACTCTCTTAATCTCTCTTGGTCATATATATATATAATATATTATTATATATTTTTTTTGTTTTTGTTTTTTTTAAAGAATTTTAGCAAAGCAGTTGTTTACAGTAGATTGCTGACCGTACTGTAGAATATGTACAATAAATGTTATTCACTCTGTTTACAAATATCAGGGAGGAGGACCTATCAGCTAAAGTCATTATACAAATCCATGGACATGAAATCTCTATTCTGAACACAAAGGTGAGTTATTTAGTCTGTAGTTAATAGATGTTTGATTGTTTTTTGATTATTTGCATTAGTTGTGTTTTTATGCTTTGTAGGAGAACTTCCACAGCATGACTGGAGAACCGTTTTGGGAGAATGGGAAGACTTTCTCATATGATCTCTCATATAACTCAATGAATAGCACGAGTCGAAACTTTGTGACCCAGGAGAAGGTACAAACTCCACTGCAATCATCATGCGCTGAGTAATGATTCCAGTACTTCCCCTAGAACTAGCTGTTTGAGTTTTTTACAACTTTGTAACATGCCAAGGTACCTCATTTGTTTTTCAATGTCATAATTTTCCTTCTGTTTAAGTAGAAGCATAGATGGTGTAAATAATTGTTTTTATAAGTGGTGCAAAACCCCAAGAAGCTAATTGCAGTGAGATTTCATCAAAGATAAAAAAAAAAAAACAATATTTTTGCTCATAAGTCAGGGATTTTAGGTATTAATATTAGCCCTTTTGATACTCATCTAGTACTTTCCTTGTGTCATCTGTCATTTCAGATATTCACTGATCTGGGCACTGATGTCCTGCAAGCAGCTTTTGAGGGTTTCAATGCCTGCGTCTTTGCTTATGGGCAGACAGGCTCAGGAAAGTCCTACACCATGATGGGCAACCCGGTTAGCTTCATATCTCATTACCATCCCACACATTGTACATTTTGCACATATCAGTGAAATTATTTTTTTTAGCTAAGCTGGGGTCAGAGCGCAAGGTCAATCATGATACAGCTCCCCTGAAGCACATTCCAAAAACTAAAAGTCTCAGTCAGTAACACACCCCCAGTCTTCAGAAGGCGCAAATCATAATTGAGACTTTTTTCAACTCCAGTGACTGCAGATGGGATCTCCACATTGAACCGCATCTACTATTTAACCGCATACTTCTCCTGAGTAATCAGACAATGTGGCAAGAGCAGCACACAAAGAACGTAATTATAGCCAATATCCGCTTGTCAGTCAGGAGACTCATTGAAATTCATTTTGTAATGCAGTTCTCTCTTTTGTTCCCCCTCTGTCCTGTGTAGTAATTAAAATCTGCCATAGCAGATCAGAGGCCAAAATAGTGGCGAGACTTAAATGGAGTTCTGATTTATTCAAAGTGCTGGTGAAAAGTACAGACAGAAGAAATAGTCGAGGGAAAGCTGAAAACAAGCTGAAGGAAATTGCCCTGCCCCTAATGCACGCCATTGGTTGAGCTAATACTGCTGTGTTAGGCAGACTGGGATGCTCAGACGAACAGAGCAATATTTTGAAAGTGCTACAAAGCCACTCTGTGTGCTGGGAAATTCAGCCAACAAATGGCTAACTTTAGCAGATCTTTAACCACTTGGCTACCACTATGTGAGCTGAACTTTCTGTGTTCCCCTCTCCCCCTCCCCAGGGTGATAATGGATTGATTCCAAGGATCTGTGAGGGATTGTTCCATCACACCAGTGGAATGTTACAAAGAGACAAGGAATCATTTCACATGGAGGTCAGGTATGAACACAATACTGTATGTTCAGATAAAGCAGCAGGTAGAGTGCCAAAGGAGTGATTGACATAAATAAATCAGACATTCCTTTGACTACAGATGTTACTACCTGCCCCTATCGTTTGTTGTAAGGTGGTTTATTTTATGTTGATGATCAATTTAAGAGCCCATGGAGAAAGCCAAACAGATTGCAGAGTGTAAATGAGCCTTCCAGTCTGGCTGCATGTCCATTCTTGTGGGCATTTTTTAGATAGCAGGACAATAGTTACGTACAATAAATTACAAACAACTAAACAAATATGACTGCCAGATATGTTTTCTAGTGTAACTACCTGGATTCCCTCCTTTAAACAGTGCTCGTTCATTGGGGACAGTTCTAAATGAGAGGACTTCTAGATTTCTTACTGTCACATTTTAATTAGTTCACTGTTGGATTGCACTGAGCTCAAACTGATACTGTGTCTTTCTCTAGCTTCATTAAAAGCAGGAGAAGAGGGACTAATCAGTCTTTCATTCTGAGAGCCTGTTTAAACATTCACATGAGTTCTGTAGACAGCCCAAACTAGGTTTATCATCTCATGGGATTTTATATCTTTCTGACTAGTGAGCTTCCCCTGCCCCCACTCTTTATAGCTGTAATAAGCTCTGTTGTGATGTATTGCTGCATATTTAGATTCAAGGAAAATGTGATGTCTAATTCCTCGAATCCTTGTGTTTCATCACACCAGAATTTACACTAATTTTATTCACACACGAATGAGGCAGGTCATTTACTTGAGTTTTCCAGTCAATTACTTCACGACCGATTTAGTCAAAACAAATGTAATTAACTAACAACAAATTTTAAGCTTTTAAAGCAAAGCATAAACTGAACAAGAGGTAATTAGCACAATTGCAGGAAATGTGTGTTATTTTAAACCAGCCTTATTAGTGAGTTTAATTGAGAGACTAAGTCACTGTTAAAGTTTGTGTGATGACAACATTTTATCCTATTATATCCTATAATAGGAGATTGTTGCTGTCATTTCTTAGTTGTGCTTCAAGAGGACTGCAAAAGCAAGCAATCTGCTTTGTTCTGAGTTTAACTTTGATGCTTTGTACTTGCTGATGCTTTGTTCTTGCAGCTACTTTGAAATCTACAATGAGCGTGTTCGAGATCTTCTTCCAAACATAGAGAAAAAAGGCTGTGAGCTGAGAGTGAGAGAACATCCTAAAGATGGACCATATGTGGAGGGTAAAATTACTGTAGAAACAAAACCCCACATGATGATGATTGACAGCCTGTTAGATACATGACAAGTGATCTGTTTGTTTGGATCGAACATGCCACTGAACCAATCACTGAACCAATTGTTCTAGGGACCCATATATACACCTTTAAAATAAGTATCTGCATATCCTTGGTCTTGGTTATTGTTAAATTTTTACTGTATATTTTCCTGAGCTAAATTCATTTCCTCATTTTAAGTAAGAAGATCTAATTCAATATAGCACCTAGAGTTTTCTTACAGAATTCAGTGTTTGCAGAGGGGGAGCCATATGTATGCCCAAAACAATAAAACTGTATATATTTTAATAAACAAAATAATTATTATAAAAATAAATAAAATAATTTATTTATAAAATAAAATAATTTACTGTTGCAAATGTTCTATAGTACAGCTGTCTTATAAAACCTCTCAGAGATACTGAATTAAGTTCTTAATAATTTTAAGCATACAAAACAGCTAAAGGTATTGAAAACTTTGGCTCAGGAAGTGTCAAATGTTGATTCAGTATTGCTCTGACTGGTTCAGTGACAGAATAAATCAAACTGGTTCAGTGTCAGACTAAGTCTAACTGGTAATATGTGAGTTTTTAAAAATTATTTTAATTCAAATAAATGCAGTGAGTTATTCAGTCATACTGATTTAGACGGGTAACTTGAGATAAATAATGTATTATTATAATCGTCAAAAGAGTAATATGCTAGTGAATCAGTCATCACTGATCATGCTGTGTTTTTGCATGCAGACAGCGTGGACAACTCAATAGAAATAAATAAATATATACTTTTATTTTGTTGTGGATTCAGTAGGGGTGCTATAGGCCTACTGTATATGTAGTTGTGGTGGAGCGCTGGTGTTGGAAACACTTTGAGTACTCACCTCTCAAGCACTATAGTGGGTCAATGATATAATGTAATTTTTTTTGTCCAGATCTATTAAATTATTCAAAAATACATTACAAATACAATTCACACAAAACAGTATTTTTTTTTACATTTTACAATTACATTTTGATATTAAAGCTTAACGTAAAAAAGGGCATGTGATGTAACCGTCCAGAGACAGTAAAAAAAAAATACAAAGTATGATTAAAAGCTGAAATTCTTGAATAAAATTTTTTTTGGCATGAGTAGTTCCAAATTATCTGTTATTATTATTTCTTAAATTAATAGGAAGTGAATCGATATTAAATTATTAATATTTGAAAAAATGAATTCCACCAAATCAAAGTCATGCGGTGTAACAATCACGTAGGTATCCATTTTGTTGTCAAGCCCCCATAAAAACGAGATATATGACTGACACTCTTTGTGAAGTTTAAACCTTCGTGTGGAGTAACCCTGAGAAAACTTCTTGAAATTCTTGACTCAAAAATATATTTTGATGTTGGTTGAAAACTTTTTGAAAGTTAATGATAAAGTTGTGCAAACTACATACTTGTGTATTGAATGTGCAAAAAAAGTAATTTAATACCTTTTACTTGATGGGTACACCACATGACATTATTAATATAATGACACAATTGTTTTTTTGTAGAAAAAAAAAATAAAAAAATTATTTTTTTTCCCTCCCCCATTTTTTTTTTTATATGCTACATGGACACAAAATATTACATTTCTGCGCACATTGATATTCTATGAAGTTGATGTTTTAAACTGTCAAGTTTTTATGTTCACCTCGGACAATCTTATTTGACCCTAATAATAAAAGTAATATTAAAAGTAAAAATTAATAAAAGTGGCCTGTCGAAGACAACTTTAGTTTGTGTTCTGGTGGCGTTATTACGATTAGTAAGTAAGTACGATTGATGGTTTGTTTTGCTTGTACTGTAGGTGATATTTCAGACATGTTGCTCTTGTATGGCTATTAAACTAGCTGTGTTAAATACATTTAAAAAGATTTATTCTACTCCGAGGTTAGCCCATTTAAGGCCCCATGAAGTCCAGTTTGTAGTTTCACCAAAAATGATAATGTCCTTCCCCTTAATACCACCTGCCCTGACTAGCAGTTGCAAGTAGCAAATCATGGTTTGCCAGGCTATTACATAAACTAAAGGCTACTGGCTATTTACAGAAAGGACAAACCCTCCAAATTGTCTCACCTTAACTTTGTTTCAATACAAAATGCATCAACACAGGAAAGAAATTATGTTTGTCAAACTATTTAAACTTGAACAGCCTTTGTTGTTTTTCTTTTTCTATTACAGCTATGCTTTTATGCTGCCCAAGATCAAATAATTAATTGAAATATAGATCTGTTCATGTCTCATATAAAAGACACCATCAACATTCCATTTGCTTCATAGCCAGTGAACAGCATTACAGAACATTAAACCAATTTGAAATCAAGCTATCAACATTGAAAAGCATAGAAATGGACTGTTGTTTGTTTCCAAATAACACCACCTCTAATGCCACTTGTATATGTGTATGTTTGCACATGTACATTGTCCAGCCCTGTCCAGACACCAGGTGCAGAGTTACACTGATGTTGGCCAGCTGATGGAGGAGGGCAACAGAAGGCGTGCTACTGCCAGCACAGTCATGAACCATGTCAGCAGCCGATCCCACGCCATCTTCACAATTCGCTTCATCAAGGTCATGAGTCTATTTTCCCTCTGCTGTATGCCATCTGCCTCTCTGTTTGTACATGTGCTGATAGCTATCACAGTTTGATGTTATCATCTTCCTATTTGTATTAGCCAGCAAGTTCTCTCTGTGTTTGTTGGGGCGGACTGGGTAATGTTCCAATGAAATAAGTTTGTATTGCATGGGTTACATAGCACAATGTTGGACTGACCTTTGAGTCTAGTTAGTGTCTTTTTTTAGTTACATCTTTATCCTTGCTGGAAAATCCATCTGTTTTTGAACATTGTAGCTGGCCTCTAGCTGTTTCAAGCTGGCTATTAGCTCATCTAGACTTATAATTAGCTTATCCAAGCTGGTTGACCATCTTGGACCTAGCTAGATTCCAGGTCCTATGTTTAAAAACAAAACTTCAGCTAGATTTTCCAGCAGGGTATTCCGTCATTACTTTGTCTTTAAGTTTATCACTTATTCATGCTGTTATTTGACTGTTATTTTGAACTCCTGCAGGGTTCTGCTGGTTATACACTTATAAATCCAGATCTTTTTATCTTTTCATTATCATCTAAGACACTCCAGAGCAGCAGCTTTCATGCAGCATTAAGCATTTCCAATCTGACGTTTCTGTATTTCAATCAGAAGTGTTTTTTTCTGACTATATTGTATACCTAAAATGTCCTTGTAGGCCAGATTTGATACAGAGTTACCAAGTGAGACCGTGAGTAAGATACACTTGGTTGACCTGGCAGGAAGTGAAAGAGCTGGTGCCACTCAGGCTACTGGCACCAGATTGAAGGAGGGTGCCAACATCAATAGATCTCTGGTCACTCTGGGCATCGTCATCTCCACTTTAGGTAAACCAACAGCCTACCAAAGATCTATTTCAGGTTAAGCTTTAGATGCACATTGACTCACATTGTTATGAGGTTTTACAAGGTTGCTCAGTAGACTTTCTATGTTGTTTCTGTTTTTCTGGGGTCACAGCTGATCTGTGTGTTGGTGGTGGAATGAAAAGAAAGCAGAGTTTTGTTCCATATCGAGACTCCGTTCTTACCTGGCTCCTAAAGGACAGTCTTGGTGGGAACTCCAAAACCATAATGATAGCCAGTATGTCAGAATTCACATGTATGACATTGATGATTCTCTGCTGAACCAAATTTACAAAAGCTATTTTGAAGATTACTTTTTTTGTTGTTTTTTTTTTTTTTGCATACACTTTTTTCCTGAATGTAAGATGATTAATAATTGCAGGCTCATACTACTTGCAAGATGGTTCTGGAATAACCAGGGTATGAAAGTCTTGCTCAAGTGCACAGCTGTGTGATGCCAGGGATCAAAACTAGTCCATCTGCCTCCCTAATATTCTTAAAGGGATAGTTTAGTCAAAAATAAAATTTCTCTCATCATTTACTCACCCTCATGCCATGCCAGATGTGTATGACTTTGTTTCTTCTGTGAACACAAACAAAGATTTTTAGAAGAATATCTCAGCTCTGTAGGTCCATACAATGCAAGTGAAAAGTGATCGGACCTTTTGTAGCTCCAAAAATCAATTAAGTAAACATAAGAATAATCCAAATGACTCCAGTGTTTAAATCCTATTATATCTTCAGAAGCGATAGTGAGAAACAGAACAAACGTTTTTTACCCTAAATCTCCACTTTTACATCTGAAAGTCGCATGCGGTGCCTGTTTAGTTTAAGTTTCAAAAAGTGGAGTTTAAAAAAAAAAAAAGTTAAAGTGGAGATTTAGAATAAAAAGGACTTTTGTTCTGTTTCTCACCCACACTTATTATATTGTTTCTGAAGATATGGTTCTAAACATGAGTCATGTGGATTACTTCTACTGTATGTTTACTTTATGTGATTTTTTTGGGGCTACAAAGGTCTGATTCAGAAAAATTGATTTCACCATTCACTTGCTTGTGTGGACCTACAGAGCTGAGATATTTTTCAAAAAATCTTTGTTTAACTAACTTGATTGTCTCTGTTATTTGATAGTTCACCCACAGATTAAAAATGTGTCATCTTCTGCTTCTACTCTTCTAGTACTTCCAATATATATATATATATATATATATATATATATATATATATATATATTACACTTATTTTTTTGAAAATAAATTATTTTGAAAAATTTCCAGTCAGTTCTTTTCCATGTAACAAATGTGATTCACTTCAGATTAACTTTCTAAATATGCACTTTTGCAACCTTTTTAAAGTTACAATGAAGGTAGATTTAATTTTATCTCACCCTTATGTGGCCAAATGTTCATTTACTTTTTTCTCTATTGTTGCTGAAGCCATCTCACCTGCCGATGTGAACTACAGCGAAACTTTAAACACTCTTCGTTATGCGAGCCGGGCCAAGAACATTATAAACAAACCCACCGTGAATGAGGATAGCAATGTAAAGATTATCAGAGAGCTGCGAGCTGAGATTGCCCATCTGAAAGCCTTGCTGTCTGCAGGAAGTCAGGTGAGTGAGTTGGACTGTATCCTCTGACATCATGGGCTGATTTCCAATTTCTATACTATCCTTACTACAATATGTAAGATTCCACATTAGGATACCTTTCTGTAAAAATGGCTTTTCCCAGCATGAATTTCCAAGCTGGTCCAGACAGTTTTTCCTTGATAGTGCTAGTATGGTCCTTTTTTAGCTGGGTAGACCAGTTTTGGCAAGATGTTCACCAGCAAATTTATGATGTGGTAGTATATTCCCATACTGGAAAACTGTCTTAAAAGATACTAGAGAGATTATATGTTATATCATATGAGAGAGAAGTTCATATGTGTTTCTATCACAAAACACAGTACTTTTTGTAATCCGTAGAGTTGGGATGCAGCCTTAGTTTGTTTTGTTGTTCAATGGTCACGTAATTTTAACACTGAAGTCCTTACACTTTCAGATGACTTTATTTGAGCAGCCTGCAGGGACAAGTGTAAAGGAGAAGCTTCACCAGGATGAAGCCAGAGTAAGTGGCTCAACATCTCAGCATATCCACAGACTACTTAAATCATCCAGTGATTAAAAACCGGGTAAACTTAAGCATATCATTTCTTGATTTGCTTGCAACTGACGACTTTTTAAGTATGACATATGCTGATTTGATAGATAATTAAAGCATTTGTGTATATCGGTATATCGGTCGGCCATATTATTAGGCAATATTAGCCTTTCACCGATATATCGGTATCGGCGTAAATGTTTACCTATATGTGCAGATATGAAAACTTTTTTTCAGAACATATAATGCAGAAAACAATGCTTTAGAATTGGAATTTAGATTGTATGTGTATTTTCACATGGAGGAAAAATGCATGTTGATTTTTCAGGTTCAGGAACTGACAAAACAATGGGCTAATCGCTGGAAAGAAATCCAAAACATTCTTGGGGTTAGTGGCTTACACACACACTGACATGCTCTGTCTTCTTTTCATTTTGTATTCAACCCTGTGCATTAATTTAAGAACAAGATGTGTAACTGAGCATGCAATGGGCTCTGTATTTCATCATGTATGATCGCAGGACCACTACTAGTGATCAATTCAAACAGCAGTCTGCAAAGTATATGTACAAAAGTACAAAGAAATATATATGAATAGTAAAACTCAGTCAAAATGAAACAAGGTTTATTATCATTTAATTTGTCTCCGCTCTCGCAGCCTGTGAGCTTCCTTAACAGAATCCCTGGTAGTTTTAAGGGCATAGCATTGTTTCTGCTTCCATAACTAATTTGTTCATCCACAGTGATATGAGATGGTTTGAGAGATTGCAGTGAATCCATTCTCCTCTTCTCTGAGCAGCACCTGTCTGTATTAATTGTGGCAGGCAATGAAGCATCTCTACTTGTTAGGTGGAAAACAACTGCAATTTAGCTCTGTGCATCCTAGTTCCATATGCTTCTAAAACGAGAAGAACATATTTCTGGCAATTCATCTAAATATCCTCCTACATTCATACACCATAGACATTGATTTCTGTTTCCTGATGCCAGAATTTTGATTCATTTGCTTTTTTTTAAGGCATTCTCTTTTTGTTTTGTTTTGTTTACAAGTTGTTTATTTCTCAGTATAAATTTAATGGATTAGTTCACCCAAAAATTAAAATTCTCTCATCATTTACTCACCCACATGATATCCCAAGTATGTATGATTTTCTTCAGCAAAATACATTTGCCGAAAAATATCATTGCTCAGTAGGCCCTGCAAGTGGATGGTGATCAGACATTTGAAGCACCAAAAAGAACAGACAGTCAGCATAAACATCATCCTTACAACTCCAGCGGTTTAACGAATGTCTTCTAAAGCAACACAATCGCTTTTGGTGTGAAAAATATCAATATTTAGCTACTATTAACTATAAACCATCTCTAGCAGTATGCGCGTGTGATGTAAGTGCCTTGGCATATGAGACCCGTGACAACTGCAGATGTGCGACACACCCGGAAGAGCAGCACTGATTACAACTAAGTGGGAGGAACACTGTACAAAAGCTTCGTTGGTTTTGATTTAGATCTTTATTTATCTGTTTGTTTACTCACATTGGTGCATTTGTGTGCTTATCCTGGATGTTTCAACTGAGAGAATGTGAGATTTCGTTTGTAACATACCACCTGAATTCGTCACACGAGACAACACGTGAACTCAGCGCTCTTGTGAATGCCTAAGCTGCTGCTTACAGAAGCAATTGTCTAGTTAAAAAGTACATCAACATTTATATTTTTTTGCACCAAAAGCGATTGTATCACTTTAGAAGACATTAATTTAACCGCTAGAGTCATGTGTATGACGTTTATGATGACTGTGTTCTTTTTGGAGCTTCAAATGTCTAATCACCATCCACTTACATTTTAAGGACCTGCTGAGCGGAGATGCATTTTTATTTTTATTAAAATGTGTTCTGCTGAAGAAAGTCTACACACCTGGGATGACATGAGGGTGAGTAAATGATGAGTGAATTTTCATTTTAGGGTGAACCAAAATCTCTTAAGTTATATATCAGAGCCATGTTGCAGCACATCATCCATTTGACACAAAGTTTTCAAGTTTCAAAAACTATTTATTTGCAATCTTTCCAAGGCAACTGATAACAAGAACTATCCTTTAATTATGTACAGCCGATTGAATGGACTGTAGTTCTGTTTCTCACAGACTGCTTTTCATTCACATCAAATTAAATATAAAGACTACCCTGTCTAATTTCCATTTGATTCTTTAAATTTGAAATGTTTAACAGCAGTCATTGGAAGTTGCTATTTTCCCCACCACCTGGTGGCAGTGTTGCGCTTGAGAAGTGTGGTTTTGCACTGCTTTTACTTTTGGCTGGTTATGTGTTTGGTGGTGTGTAGAGTAGCAGCATGTGGTGTTTTAAATACAAGTTCTGGAGCTCGAGTCTGGGGGTGAATATCAGGCCAAAAGCTGGAACTGTCAGAATGCCATGGTTGAAGCTCATTGGTATGAGAGACTTTTACCTCTCTCCTTCTCTTGCTTGTGTGGCTAGGTAGACAGGCAAAGTCTACCTAGTCAGGGTGAAGGAGAGCAAGGAATGCTTTTGCTTTTTCTCTTTTTTTTATTTCAGATCTCTTCCCTCATTGTCTTATTTACACATACCCAAATTAAATCTATGAACTGTAGAGCAAAACGGGGATGGCAGATGGTCACATACTCTCTTCATCTGCTCCAGTCTTGGCTGTATGACACAGGAGCCAAAGAGGGCCAAATGCTTAGACATCTATTTAACTTTTAACTCACTCCCTTCCATGCCAGCCTGCCAACTGCTCCGCTCAAACTGCTTTTAGCTGATCAAAATAGGTGTGTGCATGAAGAAATATCCTGAGACCAATTTGTCGTCAGTTTCTGTGAATTTCTAGTACATCATTGCCAAGCCGTCTTACAGCATGTGGATGAGCTGTTGATGCATCAGCTGAATTTAATTGCATATAATCACTTCAAATAGCACTTCGCCAGGGCTGTTTTCTCAAGTCCCACCATAATAAGTGTTCACTTCATGACTTTTTCAAGTGCTTTGGCTTTTTTTTTTTTTTTTTTTTTTGAGAGAAAGTGTTGAAGTGAGAAAGAGACAGCCTTACAAAGAGAACAAAGGCACAGACCTCAAAGCCCAAGTTTTTTTCGTCTGCCTGTGAGCTTGACCGAGAAACAGAAGATTTAACAATGCAACATGATTTTGCAAACCCCAAAACACAGATGACTGCTTTTTTATGACTATTTTTCCAGCAATGGCAAGCGATTCCATTTTATGCATTGTTTTATTCGATTTCATATGAAAATTATGGCAGACAATAATAAACTAAAGTCAGGGGAAATTAACAAGACTACATTTTAAAATCTGAAGTATGGAGTGGTGCTTGCACATGCAAAGCTTGCCAGTTGTTGTGGGTGGTTGTCAGGGCATTGCTATGCATTTTCAGAGATGTTCTGCGTAATTTTTAGTGTGTTGCTATGTAATTGCAAATGAGCCCCCCTCCAAGTTACAATGATAATCTGGTCCTGAGATACAGTGCATTCAGAAATTATTCAGACCCCTTAATCTTTTTCACATTTTGTTATGTTTCAGACTTATGCTCAAATGTTTTAAATTATTATTTTCACATCAATCTAAACTCCATACCCCATAATGACAAATCAAAAACCATATATATGATAACTTTGCAAATTTATTAAAAAATAAATAACTGAAATATCACATTGACATAAGTATTCAGACCTTTAACTCAGTACTTAGTTGAAGCACCTTAGGCAGTGATTACAGCCTTAAGTCTTTTGGGGGAAGATGAGGTGAACCTTTGGCCCAGTCTGAGGTCTTGAGCACTCAGGACCAGGTTTTCATTAAGGATATTTCTGTATTTTGCCGCTTCAGCTTTACTTCAACCCTGACCAGTTCCCCAGTCCGTGCCACTTAAAAACACCCACACAGCATGATGCTACCACCATCATGCTTAACTGTTGGGATGGTATTACGCAGGTAATGAGTGGTGTGGGTTTCCTCCAGACATGATGCTTGGAGTTGAGGCCAAACAGTTCAGTCTTCATTTCATCAGACCAGAGAATCTTGTTTCTCACAGTCCTGTCTCTGAGCTCTACAGACAGTTTCTTTGACCTCATGGCTTGGTTTTTGCTCTGATATGCATTTTCATCAGTTAGAACGTTTATATAGACAGGTGTGTGCCTTTCCAAATCATGTCCAATCAGTTGAATTTGCCACAGGTGGTTTCCAATCAAAGTGTAGAAACATCTCAATGATCCAGAGAAATGTTACATTTCAAGTCATAGTCATAGCAAAGGGTCTGAATACTTATATCAATGTGATATTTCATTTTTTTCTTTTTAATAAATTTGCAATGTTATAAAAATAAGTTTTTTGCTTTGTCATTATGTGCTATGGAGTGTAGATTGATGTGGTGGTGGGTGGGGGAGCTTTATGGAAATTATTATTTTATGTCTAAGCATCCTGTTTAAAAGTTTAATGTTATTTGATAGCTAGAGGTTAAAGAGTTGAACCAAAAGATGGCACTGTAGTACTTTTATGAAGCTTCATGATCTTCCACATGTATTTGAAGCAATGAGATTAACAAAGCAAAGTCTGCCTGTGGTTCATATTTAATTTTTAAGCTATTTAGATTACCATGTCATCCAGCCACCATTAAAACTGCTTTAATGATGTTAAAGGCAACATATGGCATAGTGAAGGGAGGGGGTTGACCAGTGGATGATTAAAATGGCTTTCATCAGTGAAGAAAGTATTAGCTAAGATAATGTGCACCATGCTGTTTGTCGTATCTCTTCTTCAGATAATACTAACATACGCAATGGCCACCCTGTGTGTGTGTGTGTGTGTGTGTGTGTGTGTGTGTGTGTGTGTGTGTGTGTGTGTGTGTGTGTGTGTGTGTGTGGACAATTGTAGTGTTGGCCCCCAATTTCGGAGAAATTATAATTACATGTTATGTCATTTATTTTGCTAAATTGTAGTGCAAGGGAAAGAATTGCAGCCTTTCTGTTGATGATATGATCTTGCTGGCTGCACTCAACAACACACGCAGCACGAGCCATGTCCTATTTGTGAACAAATTACTTTTTTTTTTGACCGGGTCTTTGTAATGAATCACCCAACAAGAGCTTGTTTGAACTCAGGATCTCAGGTTAGCAGTTTGAATTCTAGTCGCTTTCTCAGCGAATCAGTTGTCAGTGAGTTCACAACTGGGAGTGTAGACATTTCAAAATAGTTGTCCTATTTGCATGGTCATGGTCTCAGTGGGTGTGCTGGACAAAATGAACAGAATGCTAACAAAATTGTGGACAAGGAAAGATGTTTAGAATACCAAATCTTTTTTTTTTCCATGGTTATTATTGATTGGGATTGAAGTAGCACAACAAACTGCAATCTAGTCACAATAAAGAAAGACAAAATGTGTATATATATATATATATATATATATATATATATATATATATATATATATATATATATATATATATACACACACATATACACACTACAGTTCAAAAGTTTGGGGTCACATGCCTGAAATGTTTCTCATGATCTTAAAAACCGTTTGATCTGAAGATATATGCTTAAATGTTTGAAATTAGTTTTGTAGACAAATGATGACTGGAATCTAAATGAATCTCTTTGGTGAACGAATCAAGTCACTGGGACAGGGCTCTAGACTAGTTGCCACATCACAGAATTTCTCAATTTAGATATCAACTATAGAGTATGTACAGTGTATTAAAATCCCGATTAATGTGCTATCAGCTGTCTTTTCTTGTTTTTGAACAACAATCTAAATCAAGCAATTCTGTGATATGGCAACTAAAACAGCCATTTGGCTCCTAAACTGAAACATTTAGGAGCAAATGGCTCCTTGGTCCTTTTTTTTTATCTGGAGCCCTGTCCCAAGTCTTTTGAATTCGTTCACCAAAGAGATTTGTTTAGAGTCCAGTCATCATTTGTGCAGATTGCATTTTTACACCAATATTTGGAAACAAATGAGCATCTTTTATTAGTCATTAAATCGTTTATTCAATTTGTTTGTTTCACAAAAGTTTAGCTCATTTTAAAGATTCATTCAAAAAGATTCATTCAGATTGAAAGAACGAAGATGATTGAGTCTTAAAAGACATTATGGAACTAAATATAAGCAATAAGCAGGCCTATGGTGAAACATCACATAACTAATTTATGTTTACAAAAGGACTTCTTTAATCTCCCAAATGCTCTGTCAATCAAAGCATTCTCCACGTTGACAGTGTCCCTGATCAGGGTACGCCGAGCAGAAAGCAAAACTGCCGGGCCAGTCTCCAGCGAGCATAAGACCTCTGAACACATGCCAGAGGTTGATTAAGTGTTTGAAGGCTTTTTGCCTTACAGTACTTTTAGTCGAAAGTAAAGCTTGCCGAATCAAGAAATCCTTTGAGTAAGTCGCAAAGGGCAAGTCAGGGGTATATAACTTAATTCAAAAAGCCCAGAGCACTGAGGCTCATTATGAGACAATGCTGTGTTCCTTAATTAAAAGATTTTGATTAGTCACATATGGCAGATTAATCTCAGAGCATCCACTGCGCTAATTAATATTGCTGTGTTGTAATTCTCTCCATCAGTGTTTGGTCAGAGTTCCAGTTGCTAGCTTGCTAACAGCACATGGCATGGTCTTAGTGGGTGTGCTGGACAAAATGAACCGAATGCTAACAAAATTGTGGACAAGGAATGATGATTAGGATACTGCTGTTGAAAACACCAGCTTTGTTTGTTTTTTGGATGCTTGTACCCATCATGGGATGCTTTTGTGATGGTATCATTACCTGGTGTTCCATGTTCAACCAGCATCATCAGAAAGAACATGCTGGCATTTTTTACTGGTGAACAGCATGGATATACTGGTCCACCAGCTAGACCAGTACCAACCAACATAAACAAGCATTAATCAGCATGGAAAAATTGTGCTGGTCTTTTCAGGTGCACGAACTACAAGGATGAAAGGTGGCACATGCAATCTGGAGTTACTATCACCAGAAAGGTCCCCGCTAAGAATAGTTTGACCTCCAGCTTATATGAACTGCTTGAACAGAGAGAGTATTTTTTCTTTTAGGTCTTACCTATTGCAATAGTTTTTCTAAACAATAAATTAGAATATTAGATTTTACAGGTATTTTATGAAAATGTGAGTTGCGGTTGCCTGTGCAAAACTCAGCGCCATGGTGGTAGGGTGTTTTGGGTTGTTCCAAGGATGTTGCAATGTAGTTGCAAAGGTATTTTGTGTAGTTGTTTACTGGCCCAAATAAAAAAGAGCCCACTCCGAAGTCTCGATGATATGACTTGGGTCCCTAATTTGGTGTAAGTTTATGGGATATTTCCCCCTGCTATATTGTTTGCCAAGTCAAAATCTTTAGTGAAAAGTAACACCCTGTAACTTCCCATTATAATCAACGAAGCTGTCTACACTGTGTGTTGACACGCAGACAGTGAATGGATGTCCTATTCCATTTTGGGCTTACGTGCTGGCACTACTCCTGCCAACAAGACAAATAAATGTTATAGAATGTTCGCTTTGATACATCCATTGTACACCGCCTCAAGCCATTGTGTCATGGCAACAGATGTGCCTGGTGTAGACTGGCATTATAGCACACTATAAATCATACTCAGCAAGCCACATGATTTTTCGAATATTCGTTATGTAATAATTATTCGAATAGAAAAATACTAATAAATTTCGCAAAGTTTTGCTTTGCTGGCCGTATATACAGTGAGATGCATGTTAAATCTTGAATACACAAACTAAAACTGGCAATTATTACAGAATGCACTGGGTGGCGCTGTTGAGTGTGGACACAAGTTGATCACATTTGTTGAGCACACGTTTCTGTCAGTACAATCAGATGGACACCAAAAAAGCAGGTTATTGCGAGAATGTGGCTTACTGTGAGAAAGCTGGGTTCCTGTTTAAATGTACTGTATAAGCGGTGTACACTTCACTCTCGTATATGTGCAGCTCGTCAGAAAGCAGCGTCCCCGTTGCTTCTGTAAATGACAAACATGGCATCCGAGAAAGACTATGCTAGCTGAGGTAAGGGAAATTCCATCATTTAAACTGGTGTGTATAAATGAGTATAGTTTACTGAGAACATGACATGAGATTCATTTTTTTGTTTTCATGCTTGATTAAAAAAATAAACACAGGACATGATAATATAATGTAATAATTTAAATATAATTAGAAGCTTGTTTTTTTAATGGTGATGCCACCTTTATGACTAAAAAAATATTTGACGTCTCTTTCTCGTTAATTACCTTCATTTAAATAATAGAATATTCAAATATTCGTTTTTATGAGCTTAAATATTCGAATACCAAATTATTGCTCATCCCTAATAGCAATAGCGAAGCTTGCTTTAGTAAACATCAATAAAAAAATTAAAATTCAAATCTTCAGATGATGATGATGATATGAATGTAGACTCTTGAACTCCTAAGATCTCTTCTAGATTGTGTTTCAGTTTTTACTCCTTTTCTGCATGCTCATGGTTAATTTCGTTGATGCAACTTAATTTGCAGCTTCACAGGAGTAAATTGATGCTTTTAGAGAGTGATGGCAATTCTTGCACTGGAACTTAAACAGAAACTTAATTCACCATCCAAGGCAGATTTGGAATGCAAAGTTATGTAGCTGCACCATTATAGATTGGTTACAGAGTGGGTGGGGAGGAATCAGTGGTTAATAAGAAGACGTGGTTCAATGCTGGACTTTCAAAGATGGAGAGAAAGTGTGAGAATGAGTGAGTGGAGCTGTGTGTGCCAGCAGGGGAGAGTTAGATGGCATGGGGAGAATCAGTTTCGACACCTGTGTGGCGTGCCCTCATCGCATTTGTTAATTTAAGAGTGCTCATACAGAACTAAAGGGAGTAGGGAGGATTGATGACAGACATTGCAGTCTAACCAGAGCAGTTTATCTTTCAGTCGGTTGTGCTTTTTGTGCTTTTAAATTTTTAAAAAAATTCAGAGAGCTATACACAAAGATCTCTCATTCTGATTCTAGTATTTAGGTTGCTCTGGAGGAGCGTTTATACAGCTTTAAGGGTTAGCCACCTGAGACCCAAGCACAAATGCTGTGCATTTCCAGTCCCCATTTTGATTTGTGACTAGAAGCCCCTAACAAATATTCTAAAAAAAAAAAAATTTTGAAGCATATAGTTTTCCTAAAAATGTATGTCCTCTTATGGGGACAGCGGTACTAAATTGGGAATTATACCAAAGTTAGATTTTTTTTTTAATCCAATTGTTTGTTTCCAGGAGTGTTGGTTATTCATATTTTTGAGACATTACATGCATTACAGCTGATTTTTTTGTAAAGCTGCTTTGGACCAATGTGTAATGGGAAAGGCACAAACACTAAGAATTCAAAGAAACTATACAAATTGTTTGACTTTTATGTTACAATGTTTTTTTTTTCTTGCTTGTCAACAAAATCTCAATGTTCTCTCTGTGCACTGTCAAACAAGTGAAAGCCAATGCTGAAACATTTTACTAATCAGAAATTAGCATAATTAAGTAATTGCCAGCATCATCCAATAACTGCCAACCATGTTAAAATAAAATTTAGCATCATAAATTCTGAATCTATGTACTGATTTCCACTGTCCCATGTCTACCAACTTGAGTGGTGCAGACATCATCTGCAGCCTGAAACTGAACTTTTGACTGGAAGTTTGGAGTGTATGCACTTAGCTACATAGGAAAGCTGTAGCATGCTCCCTTGCTCCCTGTTTAGTGAATGACTTAACCTCCAGTGTGCTGTCTGTCTTCAGTGGTCTCGGAACAGTTTAAAATGCGCCTTATTTTCATCCTAACTGTATATAGCCTCTGAAAGCAAACTTTTCCAGATTTTGAATGCATTCATTGATTCTCAGTGTGATGATGCGCAGTGAATTTATGATTTGTAAGTGGAAAAAAGGCCTATTGTCGATGTCTGCGGTCATTGTTTAACAGTGTGCTGTTTTGCGTTAAGTTTAACCCTTTAATGGCAGCCCAATGTCCTGAAATGAGATCAGTCGGTTTAAATTAAGCAAAGTGTATAGTGAAGACAAAACGTAATGTATGTGTATGCGGACATGGGGTCGCACGAGGTTAAACAACTTTGTCTTCCCTCTTCCTACATCATTCTTGCTGTTTTTCTATTGCTATATTTTTTTTAATAATGTTTATTAAAACCTTTTCTTTAATTATGCATTGCAACTGTTTAATTGCAGTGTTGTGATTGCAATACAGTTTTTCAGTTTTCTTCCCTGAAAAGGTGTGAGTACCTTCAGATAATAAAATGGGTTAGAAATAAACTAAGAATGACAATAATTAAGCACTCCTTGAATTACTAGTGTGCAAGTTCACTTTTTACCGGATGAAGACAAATAGATTATGTAGCACCTGTACAATGGATGCCAAATCAATCTGAAAACCATATCAAGCTGTTGACAAAAGTAAAAGGAATGTAAACTTTTATTTGTTTCTAATATGGTAATGGTGATTGGCACTTTTGACTTTGGCCAGTAATCAACCACCTAGAAAGACCCTAGCAACAAAATAACAATGCTCTGTCAACCTTCCACCACATCCTAGCAACTTGGCGGACAGTTTTGTACTGGAATGTACCACTCACATTATCTTTAGAAATAGAGAAATCTAGTTATCTACTCAATTGTTCTTGCCTGCACTGCCCTATCATATAAAAAAAATAGGCCCATTTCCAATCCTTGTTTCTGTTCCCTCTTTTTTTTAATCTTTGCTCATTGCATCTGCCTTGTTTTCAGAGCACATTCAATGTCTCAAATATTACAAGTGTTGAGCACCAGGGCCACCTTTAATTTGCCTAGAGAGTGAAATAAATTAGCAGTTTTATGATGCGCTTTCAAATGCCGCCCAAATCTCATTTGCTGCAGGAGTTGAGTGCATGTAATTTTACAACCACCACACATACTAAGTTAAAGAAATTCTTCAGGGCAGAAGGCACCCAGGCTGGAGAGAGACACGCACACGCGCACACACACACACACACACACACACACACACCTTCAGAGAGAGAGATACAGTACATTAATCTGCCAATTCTGTACCTATCTATTTCCCTGCTTCTCCCTCTTTTTTTTTAGCTTTATTGGCATGACCGTATACAGTGTACAATGTTGCAAAACATCCATTACAAAAACATGTATTGCATACATAAAATATTATTATTATTATTAATAATAACAAGTATACAGGTTAGTGCACAACAAGTAAAGAAAAGTAACTACAGAGAACAATGAGTAACATTGAATTAAACTGACACTTTCAGTCTTTAATGAGGGGTCACCCTCTCTCCCTCAGATCATGACAAGAAGACACATACTCTGCTGCTAAATCTATACATTCAGCTTTCCCTCCTAGAACATACGAAAGTAACTCTGCATTGCTTACTCTGCTGAATTCAGGAGTATCTGTCCTATGACTTAAATTTATGTGTGTCTGATGGCCCCATATTTACTGCACTCAGTGATAAAGTGAAGTTCATCCTCTATGACTCCTTGATTGCAGTGTGAACACAGTCTGTCCTCTGTTGGTCTCCAGTTCTGTGTGTGTCGACCCATCTCTACAGCCAGACTGTGCTCACTCACACAATACTTCGTCAGAAGCTTCCTGTGATGGTAGTCTTTAATTTTGGTCAGATATGATGCCAATTTATATTCTGGAAATAAAATAAAATGTAAATAAAATTAAATTAAAAAGTTTCTTTGAGCTTGCTTTGCATCTTCTTTTTTTCTTAGTCGTGTTTTGTATTTGTTTTAATTTTGCCTGCCAGAATTGAATTGATACATTTAGCTGATGTTTGTCCACTAAATGCTATAAAGGGTCACTCTGGGTGTGCTGCTCTGTGTATAATTGCACTGTGATGGTGATTTTCTGGGGAAGATCTGTTAGGTGGAACCAGAATTTACTGGCTCCCTTTTAAATGTCTGTCAGGAGAGGGAAACTGGCCAGTTCTGCAATACAGCCCAGGTTAGAAGTACTTCTTTGAAATCCCAGGATATCTTTCGTCCTCAATCTGTGTGTCTCGTCTAATGAAGTCTTGGAAAAATTCATTTAATTAAGTGTGGAAAAAAGACCCTCCACATAATCAATGACTCTCCCTCTTCGTTAGGAGAAAAGGATTTCACTCTATGTGCTGCTTTCGATTAGGTGGAAATAGACATGTTTCTCTTTAGCCTGAAGAGAGAGAAAGAAGAGGGAGAAGGAGACGAGGGTTAAGAGAACTTGAAATTGGCATATTTCTTAAATGGTTTATTGATAATTTTGAGGTGCATTAAAGGAATACTTCACCAAAAAATGAAAAATGTGTCGTTGTTGCAAACCTCATATTCTGTGATTGTTTTCAAACTAAAGACGAACATACAAAAGACCACATCTTGTCAAGCTCCAAAAATGACAAAAAACAAACAAACAAAAATCTACTGTAGATTTTTTTTTCTAACTCTGTAGATTTTTACTATGGATTTGGAATAACAATTTAAATTTTTGGGATGAAATATTCTTGTAATCTGAAGCCTAGGAGAAAATCACTTAAAATTACTTGCTTGTATGCAGGGAGAAGTTTGAAGGCCGATACTTTTGTGTAACAGATTTCCACAGAGAACAACAGACTTTTGAGTCCTCAGGTCACTGTGTGCAAAGAAAAAAGCATATTTGGTTTCATTCTGAAGGGAAAACCCTAGGTGCACCAGTCTCCAAATCTCTGAATTAATACCAGCCCTCTGTTTAAGTCCACTGACTGCTTTTCAAGATGTTCTGTGGTTGTCTCTGATTTGAATTTGTCTTCACAGACAAATTTGTATGCAGGTGTTTGTTTGTTTTTGTTTTTTTTTTCTTTTTGTAGCACCGCTGTTTCGTTCTGCTCAGGGTGTACTAAGGTCTTTTCTCATTCTTCAATCAGGTGGATTGTTGCCATTATTTCCTCCCTTGTATTGGAAACAAACACCTGTTCCCTGGTGAAAGCACACATTATTCAAAGCAGAGCACTTATTTGTTGAGGCATGGCACTTTTCACCATTTTAGTTATGTTTGTTTGCATAAGATAAGGGTGGCATAGAAATGGTTGAAAGTTCTGTTAGAACAAGAGAAAATATAGATGATCTGAGAATATTTTCTGTGACTATTCTGTGTTTTGGGAAGGATTCAAGGCTTTTCTGTATATCAGAACTCGAATTAAGGTAAAAAAAAAGACTCCCAGT
Organism: Moxostoma hubbsi; assembly: GCA_032164185.1. Lineage (NCBI taxonomy): Eukaryota > Metazoa > Chordata > Actinopteri > Cypriniformes > Catostomidae > Moxostoma > Moxostoma hubbsi. The sequence goes on from JAVLUX010000021.1 coordinate 11,958,161, forward strand.
CTATTAAACAGACAGATTTATTTTATTTTATTTAGGTTATACAAGATTGTGATGCATATACACGAGCAGCACCGACTCCGACGTGCTGCAGGAACTGTGCTCTGCCACCGACCTCGCTCTTAGAGCCACGAAGGTCACAGCGCAGGAACTCGGGTGGGCGATGGCCACCCTCGTGGTCTAGGAGCGTCACCTCTGGCTGAACATGGTCGAGATGCGCAACGTTGACAAGGCACGACGCTTTCTCAACGCCCCCGTCTCCCAGCTTTGCCTCTTCGGTGACACCGTCGACGACTTCGCCCAGCAGTTTTCGGCAGTGAAGAAGCAGATGGCACATCTTGCTGCAGCACCAGTTTGGATGCGCACGGAGTTTGGATGCGTGGCTTTCACTTCCCAATCCATCACGCTGGCTGGCCAGGACCATCCGACTTGGCAACGCGATTCAGCTCACCCGGCTCCCGCCTCGTTTCAGCGGTGTTCGCTCCACTTCCGTGTGCAGCAAGAAAGGCAACGTCTTACGAGCAGAGATCACATCCCTGCTCCTCAAGGATGCGATAGAACCCGTCCCTCCAGCCAAGATGGAGAAGGGTTTCTACAGCCCTTACTTCATCATACTCAAAAAAAGTGGCGGGTTGCGACCAATCTTGGACCTGCGAGTTCTCAACCGGCCTTTACACAGACTCCTGTTCAAAATGCTCACCCAGAAACCGATTCTTACCTGCGTTCGACAGCTAGATTGTTTCGTTGTGGTAGACCTGAAGGACGCGTACTTCCACGTCTCCATTCTGCCTCAACACCGACCCTTCTTGCGGTTCGCGTTCGACGGCCAGGCATATCAGTACAAGGTCCTCACCTTCGGCCTGTCCCTGTCCCCTCGCGTCTTCACAAAGATTGCAGAGGCAGCTCTTGCCCCGCTAAGGGAAGTGGGCATCTGCATACTCAACTACCTCGATGACTGGCTCATCCTGGCTCACTCTCGAGAGTTACTGTGCGCTTACAGGGTCCAGGTGCTCAGGCACCTCAGCCGTCTAAGGCTTCAGGTCAACTGGGAAAAGAGCAAGCTCATCCTGGTTCAGAGCATCTCTTTTCTCAGCATGGAGTTAGACTCGGTCTCAATAAAAGCACGTTTCACCAATGAGCGCGCTCATTCAGTGCTCAGGTGCCTCGCTCTCTTCGAGCCCGGCACTGGGGTTCCTCTAAAACAATTCCAGAGGCTCCTGGGACATATGGCATCCTCAGCCGCGGCCGCGCTGCTCTGGTTGATGCAAATGAGACCGCTTCAGCAGTGGCTACAGACTCGAGTCCCGAGATGGGCATGGCACCACAGCACATACCGTGTGACAATCACCCCTTCTTGTCATCAGACTTTCAACCCTTGGACAGACCTCTGCTTTCTGCGGACCGAATTCCCCTCACAGCAGGTGTCCAGACGTGTCGTGGTGACCACAGATGCCTCTCGTCAGGGTTGGGACACCGTGTGCAATGGGCATGCTGCCGCTGGCCTCTGGACAGGACCCCAGCAGCGTTGGCACATCGACTGCCTAGAGTTGTTGGTTGTTTCGCTTGCCCTACGAAGGATCTTCCACTAATCCGGGGCAAGCACATCTCGATCCGTTCAGACAGCACCGCGACGATAGCGTACATAAATCGGCAAGGTGGTGTGCAATCTCGTCATATATCACAACTCACCCGCCATCTCCTCCTTTGGAGTCAGCCTCGACTCAGGTCGCTGCGTGCCACTCACATCCCTGGCAACCGCAACACGATGGCGAACATGCTTTCGTGGCAAGTTTCACCCAGCGGAGAGTGGAGTCTCCACCCCCAGGTGGTCCAGCTGATTTGGGACCAATTCGGCAAGACACAGATGGATCTTTTTGCCTCCCAAGACAACTCCCACTGCCTGCTCTGGTACTCCCTGACAGGAGCTCCTCTCGGGACAGACGCGCTGGCACACAGCTGGCCCCGGGGGCTGCGCAAGTACGAATTTCCCCCAGTGAACCTTCTTGCACCGGTGCTGTGCAAGGTCAGGGAGGACGAGGAACAGGTCATCCTGGTGGCCCCTTACTGGCCCACCCGGTACTGGTTCTCGGATCTTACGCTCCTCGCGACAGTACCTCCCTGGAAAAAGCACCCTCTGGCACCCGCACCGATACCTCTGGAACCTCCATGTCTGGCCCCTGGATGGGATGCGGAAGATCTAGTGGATCAACTACCTGCAGTCGTAGACACGATCAACCAAGCCAGAGCTCCCTCCACCAGGCAACTTTACGCCCTAAAGTGGTGCTTGTTCGCGTATTGGTGTTGTTCTCCGCCGAAGACCAGCAGAGGTGAGCAGTTCAGTCAGTGCTTTCATTCCTGCAGGAGAGGCTGTCGCAGCCCACCACGACACAGTAGATGGCAAGGCCCTAGGTAAATATGACTTGATTATCAGGTTCCTGAAAGGCACTCGGAGACTGAACCCTCCCTGGCCTAGCCTGTTCCCCTCCTGGGATTTCTCTGTGGTCCTCTCGGGCCTTCAGAGACCCCCCCTTCGAGCTGCTTGATTCAGTTGAGCTCAAGGCCCTCTCCCTGGAGACGGCCCTCCTGATCGCGTTAGCCTCCATCAAGAGGGTTGGGGACCTGTATGCGTTCTCTGTCAGCGACACCTGCCTAGATTTCGGTCCGGCACATTCTCAAGTTATCCTGAAGCCGTAATCGGGCTATGTGCCCAAGGTTCCTACGACCCCCTTCAGGGACCAGGTTGTGAGCCTGCAAGCAAGCTGCCCTGGGAGGAGACAGACCCAGCCTTCCGGTTGCTGTGTCCAGTACGTGCTTTGCATATCTATTTGGACCTCACGCAGCGCTTTAGATGTTCTGAGCAGCTTTTTGTCTGCTTCGGCAGATGGCGGAAAGGGTACGCCATCTCCAAACAGAGGTTAGCTCACTGGGTCGTTGATGGTATTTCCTTAGCTTATCACACTCAGGCCGTGCCCACCCCCTTGCGGGTTCGAGCACACTCTAAGAGAAATGTGGCATCCTCGTGGGCACTGGCCCATGGCACCTCCTTAGCAGACATCTGCAGAGCAGCGGGCTGGGCAACACCCAATATCTTTGCAAGATTTTACAATCTCAGATTTGAGTCGGTCTTGTCCCATGTTTTGTCAGGTCTGAGTCGGTAGAACTCGGTAACGCGGCACAACCGACCGGGTGTTCCGCTTGCACACAGCACCCGTCACCAAGTTCATCCAGTGCGCCTTCTATCCCACTAAGCGTCGCTCCCTGGATGTTCTCCTCCCTAGCCTTCTGGCCAGCGAATTCAACAGAGCAATTCGTGGCCAGACCCACAACGAGTCACAGATGCTCTGTACTGGGGTCGGGCTCCACAGGCTTAGTTCCTTTTTCAGGCAAACTCCCTGTGATGTGTTTCCAGTGGTAAGGTCCCCCTGTCGGCTGTGCCGCGTTTCCCTTGGGCTGCCCCGGTCGCCGTGCTTGTAGAGTCCCCCCTCATTAGGCTGGACCTACCATCGTGCCATTTCCCACGTACAGCTTCACAAACCTCGTGGTGTATTTGCCACAGGTTACCTCCCCCTAGACTAAGTAGGATGTGGCCTCCACAAGTTCTTTTCCCCTTGAAAGAATAGGACCGGGAAAGATCGCCTTCCCCGGCGCATTTCATAGCGTTAAGGCCCCAGCCGCATCACGTCCTATGTGAGAGACATGGTGAGAGAAAAGGTGCGGCTGCCGAGCTTGCTCCCATGCTAGTCATGTAGCGCCTGTTCCCCCCCTCAGGGTTGCGGGGAACCTAAGGTCTGTATGTGACACCTCTTTGGTGTGTTGGGGGGGGCTACGTGCACCTCATTTGACACAACGTCTTGTTCCTTCCCTCGGTGAATGGAGGTTACAACAGTAACCATGAGATTTTGTTGTTATTGTGAGTGTACACAAATAAATGTAGAACCATTATAGTCTTCTAATGATGGCTTACACTTATCTGTATACCCCAAAATGATGGAGAATTTTATGCTGTTTCCGCTGTAATCACGGAAGAAATCCAGCAGGACGCACCAGGACGACCCCAGAGGGTTAAACTGAAGGTTGGACCAAAAAGATCAGGGAGGCAGGTGCTAAAAACAGCTAGGAACAATACCAGGTTTGGTCAACTTCTTACATTTTGTAATGTTGTCATTTACTCTCGTGTTTAGGAATAATAGAATTCACCCTTCATCCATAGGGCATAAGTTGAGTCATTGACATAAGAAATTCAAGGATTTCAGAACAAGATGTTTTTGCAGCTTAGTTTCAATAGATTACTTTTTTTTTTTTCTTCTTTTTTGTTACAACAGTCATGGTTACTAGTCATGGTTAGTACAATATTACTATTTATTAACAAGGATTAAAGATCATTATCAATGTTATAACACCCGAATTTAAATAAGCCTGTAAAAATGGTCACATAAGCCCATTATATACATGTCATGTATATGTTTGTAATTACTTGGTGTGAATAACTCCAGATGCTGCAAAACACTGCTCCCTCTTTGAACGAGTGCTATGACTGAAAGTTTGAGTGCTGTCTGCTGGTGTATCTTAGCATTTCCGTGCATCAAGATGAGCGGAAGAAAAATAGTTCCGGTGCCATGCAACAATTTGCTCAGAATTATTCTTTTCCACTTCAAAGCTTATGAGATGGATTAATATTTATGTTATCTAAATAATAAGATCACTAGTTAAAATTAATAAATCAGAATCAATATTTTAATGTGAGGATTGATATTCTTGATACCACATCAGTATCGGAAGTATAGATACTTTAGTATCGATCAGCCATCCCTATTTCAGAATCCAACTTTCAGTCTACCATAATAGGATCAAATCCTATATTTATATCCAATATTTTTTTTCTGATGCATGTCTTGGATTGATTGTTATTTTTCCTTTTTTAAATTAGGGTTCAACAGCACTTCTCCGAGATCAGTTTGGTTATGGAATGTGGTTTCTATTTACAAACTCCATGTAGAGTTTGAGATGGTCCCAAAGTGATTTAAATGATTTATGGTGTTTCCTTCTTATTTTCACCTCTTTCCCTCTCATTCCCTCTTTCTCTCACTCTTCCAGCATTTCCCCAACCTTTCGACATGTTGCCAAAGCCAGATATTTTTCTGCTTGGCCTTGGGGCATAACGGCAAAGTCTTAAACATACATGTTGGGTTTCCATGTTTTATGGGGACTTTCCATAAACATAATGGTTTTTATACTGTACAAACTTTATATTCTATCCCCTAACCCTCACAGAAAACTTTTTCAAAAAACACAATTTAGTATGATTTATAAGCTGTTTTCCTCACGGGGTCCGACAAATTGTCCCCACAACGTCAAAAATTTTGGGTTTTACAATCCTTACAAAGTGTTAAATACACACACACACACTCATGTTTGTTTTACTATACTTCTGAGGACATCTCCTAGACTTTCATGTATTTTATAGCAGACTAAAGATATATTCTATCCCTATCCCTAACCCTACCCCTAAACCTAACCCTCGCAGAAACATATGCACTTCATTAGATTTAAAGATAAACATAATTTAGCTGATTTATGATACTTTTTTTGATTGTGAGGACCAGCTAAAAGGGCCTACCAAGGCAGTTTTCTCAAGTTTTACTATATTTGTGTGGACATTTTCAGAAATGTGGTACTCACAATTATAGCTAAATTTGCACACACACACACACACACACACCGTTTCCTCTGCTCTGATGCTTTACAATTCCATGTCTGTCATTTCACTTTTATATGGTAATCCCAGCTCTTTAGATTGTTAGTTAAAGGGGTTTTCTCTCTGATGGTTTATCTCATTACTTTTTTGCCAGCCCCCATACATGTCATAAAATCTCTCTGTGTCTGTCTGATTTTATGTTTCTTATCTAGGAAGAAATGGTAGCTCTCAGAAAAGAGGGTATTGGGGTAGTGATTGACTCCCAAATGCCCTATTTGATCAGCATAGGTGAAGATCTACTCAGCACAGGGGTCGTTCTGTATCACTTGAAGGTGGGTGGCACCCCAAAACACAGAGCAAAACTATTATCATTATTTGATAAAAACAAATTTCAGTTGGAATTGAATAAAGAGTGGGGTGTTAAGAAGGATAATGTTAGAGTTAAGTTGCTTTTGCTTGCTGAGTACCTTCAAAAGTGGCTCATCTTTATCTTTTGTTTTATACCCATCAAGTTCCAAATAAAAAGAGAAAAATAATCATTTATCAGCAAATCATTCAGTTCACTGAATTATCGAAATGGCCATTACCACCATGACTATTTAAAATTAATAATAAAAATTTCAAGCAAAATAAATATATTGTGAAATACAGCCATACCCCATATTGACAGAAACCTCAAACATCAAAACTAAGCATTTCCTGTTCTATTATAGGAAGGCAGAACATCAGTTGGGGCTGGAGGAACCGAGCCAGAGCAGGATATAGGTTTGTATTCGGTCCACATCAAGTTGATTCTGACCGAAGCTGTCTGCAGTGTCAGAGCTTCTTTCACTCTGGTTTCTCTATTCCTCAGTTCTCCATGGTGAAGCACTTCAAAGGGAACACTGTGTCTTTGAGAACCAGAGGGGGGCCGTCACACTCCTGCCACTCTCTGGAGCCAGGTGTGCAATCGATGGGGTGGAGGTGACCAAGCCTTGCCTCCTAACCCAGGGTAATAAACTACCATGTCTCAGTCTTTTTTCAGTCTTGTTTTTAGGAGTATTGTGCCAAATATTTTAATTCTGAAACACCGTTATTTTTCTATGGTTCAGTTATACCACAATACTTTTAACATGATTCAGAAATATTATTTGGCACAAATAATATTTTCGGCCTGTCACACAGTACCATTTTAACCTTGTTATAATCAGTGTAATAACCAAATGCCAATCATTTATGTCACTTAGGGTCTGTTGACAGGAGTAGTTCTGACACATTTCCATCAAGTTTCCTCTGATAATGTTCCATGCCAGGGTTGCATAAAGTGAATGTCTTTATTTATAAAAAAGTGTTCAAAGAATAAACAGTTGATTAAAAGTTCTACTCACATATAAAGATAATCCATTTAACTCAATATGACACTCATGATATACTATGCACACCTTTAACACTGTCTCATCCACATGGTGTCATGAACATGGTCCTTTAACACGGTAAATGTAATATCCTGAACATGATCCTTTAACACAGTCAAAAGTTGTTGTGCTTTTCCACCAACGACACCTCCCTTCCTCTTCCCCTGTGCTCACCCGTTATGCCATCAAACACCACCCAGTGCGCAACAATGAAATTAAAACAAAGAAAAATAAGGAACACAAGATACAAATACAATCAAATAAAGGAATAGCTTCTACAATCAGTGTAACATGCGGCCTCAAGTGGGTGGAGTTCATTGGCCTGACTGTAGTGTATTTACCAAGCAATGTATGCCCAGACACATTCTAAATGAGTAAATAAATGCAAATGCTTTTAGCTAGTCAAGCTCAATTTAGTGCGACATACCATGATTCATAAAGCTATGGTAGAAAATAATGTAAATGGTGTTCATTGGCCTGTTTGCCTCTAGTACATCGCTTAAATTGCTTGAAGTGGATTGGCTAAGCACTGTCTACATTTGAGTCTTGTGTAAAGTTTTATAATAAAGTCTGTGTAAGGTTTTTTTTTTTCTTCCCCTAATAGTAAAAGAGAGAACAGCTGTATCAGTTATTTTACAATGCCTTATCCAATCTCATCCAATCCTATTTTAGAGCCAGAGCAATTTTGTAATTTACGAAAACTTGTTTAGACCAGACAATATTTATTTTTGCTATGTGATCAAATAAATATAAAAATGCCCATGTGCCTGAACTGACTCACCAGCAGATAAAAAAATTAAGCTGAATAGATGAAACACTTCTAAATCTCTGGTTTTAACTAGAATCTAAAAGTTTTTTTGAGTCTTGCCACTTCAGATCTTTTCTCTACATCCAAGCCTCTCAGAGTGAAACAGACCTGCCTATTGCTTCTATTCTTGACCAGATCCATCTGAGCGACTCTCATTTTAAAGCAAGACTCCCTGCACTTCCAGGACAGCCAAACATGACTGAGGTTAAGAGTCTGGCAGACAAAGCACCTGACCCCCAGTTAATTGGCAGATGAAACAGATAGAGTGCAGAGGGGGTTTGAAGTGCATGTGTGGGATTAAACTTTCAAAAAGAATTCAGGCAGAACAGCTTGTATTCCAAGAGCTTAGACTATTCTGGGTGCAATATTAAAAAAAGAGAGTGTAAAGGCAGCAAAAGGGACAGAGGCCCTTATAAGAGAGAGAGAACTATGCTAGACTCCTTTTACAAATTTCGATTTGCCATTGTTCCACTCTTTAGACGGGATGGCATCTGAAGCCATTTCCTTTGAACAAATTATAGTAATTTTCACAACAACCATGGCCCGAATCCATCTGATGCTGGATTTTCAAGAGCTTTGTCACCCCTTGGAAGTCATTAATAGAGGCAAGATTTGTTTTGTTTGTACACCCCTAAATGAGAGAGGAAGGGAGAATTGCCCATGCTTGGGAAGAACCTGAGTCTCATGTTTCTGAATTCCCCAGGAAATTCCCAGTAGCTAAAAGGAGTTGAATTTGAACTTGAAATTTTGCACCAAAATAGAAAGTGACAGATGCTGATAGCCAATAATTATTTGTATGTTTATGTCAAATAACCAATAAAATGGTTGGTTATAAAGCTGTTATCTAAAATTGTGCATGCTTTAAGTGATTTTTCAGGCAGAAAAACAAAATGAATGTGCTGAGGAATAGATGGATAATGGTTTAAAGGTTATTAAACAACTGTTTTGAAACATGGTTAAGAAAAAGAGTGAACTTTTTGTAATATATATTAAATGAATATTATAAAAGAAACATTATCTGCTTCTTATATTGCTCTAACAACACCAATATAGACTGATGCAAAAAAAGTTCTGTGTTTTGTGATTGGATTTCATGTATTGCATTGCTTGTTATTGTTGTATTAAACACCATATCTGTTTTCTTTTCTATGTATGGATTGTGTCAGGAGTGAACATACAACTGGGAAGGGCCACCATGTTCCATTTCAACCATCCACAAGAAGCAGCTCAACTTAGGGAGAAACGTAAGGTGGGAGAGACTTTTATTCTATTTTGAAGCTATTTGAAAAATTATGCATTAAAACTGCTGCTGGAGTAAAAGGTGCAGAATTAAGAATTTATGTTAAAAAATGCAAGTCATCAGAAACTAGTCAGATATAATTGCTATGCCACTTGGCTGTGTGCTCCTTCACATCAGGTATAAAAAGAGCTTTGTTCTTCAAAGAGGCACATATACACCCCCTCAAGCTAAAATTATAAATTCCTCTTGGTATGTTTTCCACGTTGAAAGTTTCTTTCTCTCTTATATACTTTTTTTTTTAATCTATTTCTATAGAGAGGTAAAGTAATTGTGCACCTCAGTGTCTTCTGATAAGAGCTAAATGTGTCTCTGTTGTTGGTTTGCAAGTGTGCACCTTCACTTTCTCTCTTACATTCATTTTTCCCTACCCTCTAACACACTCTCTAAATTTCCCTTCCTCTTTCTGTCTCTCACTGCTGTGGCAGGTTATTAAATATTTCCTGACTGTTAAGTCTCTCATTGTAAATATAGACAGTTGTTCCTGTTTCCTCCTATTTGCTCTGAGATTACAGAACCTTCTCTTTGCGTGAACTGTTTTTACACTCACAAAAAACTGTTAACTCATGGAGCCTTCAGCGACACCATTCGGTTATTGCTCTTGCATGAAACTTTGTTTTTACTCAGTCAAACACCTAATTTCCATATTATACAATAAAACATTGTAACTTATGCCTCATTTGAATGATTTTATCATTCTTCTTTTGTGCCTAAACAGAATATATAAAATAATAAAGTTCAGCACAACATTTTTATTTTATCATTTACTCACCTCATGTCGAACCCATATTTTTTTTGTCCTTTTTGAAAGTTTGGTCACTATGAACTTTTGTATGGCAAGAGTTGTGCAAAGATTCTTTAGAAATTTCTTCTTTTATATTCTCGGACAGAAATTACAGCACATACAGGTTTGAAAAAACATAAAGGTGAGTAAATAATGACGTAATTTTCATTTTTGCTGAACTATTCCTTTAAAAGAATGATGATAAAACAAGAGAGTAGCTCAGTACATGAGAGCAAGATTTGCTTCTCAATTTAAAATGAAACGCTCTGTTCAGTGTCAAATTCTCGTCAGACAGTCAATAACTGACTCCTGTAAAAGATCAAATTCTTTGTGCTCTAGAATTGGATCTTCTGAGGTATAGATAATGTGTTATTTTATAAATTTTTGGTTTCACTCTGTCAGAACATTAGTTAAACTTTTATTTGAACAAGGATGGTTCACTATAAAATGTTTTTGATTTGCATGCTCACTGAGGCATTGCAATGATGTTTACCAGTCTACTTACATTCCACTTTCACATTTTGAGCTGAATGATGGTGATTTGTAGTGTTTTCTAATGGCATGTTTGCTTTAATTAGTGTGCTGTAATTGCCGTGTGTTGGAAACAGCTGTCTTTTAGTCATGAGAGATGAGTGGGTTTTACCGCATTAGTGTGTGTATATGCTCTTACGTGTGTGTGTGTGTGTGTGTGTGTGTGTGTGTGTTTTCTCCACAGTCTGGGCTGTTTGCATCAAGTAGCTCCACTGGGTTTGATTTCTCCGTGCCCTCTGAGAACTCTTTCAGTCATTTCAGGTGAGTAGGTACACTTGCTGTGAGCCAGACTCTGCTGCAACCCCATCTATCCTCCTGATTCATTACGTTATATAATGTTGTAGTCAGCACGTTAGCTTTATTTTCACTCAACAAGTCATTTTGCAGGACACTTATCTTGGGAAAATACATTTTTGATGCTCCACTTAAGCTTGATCTACATGGATATAAAACAGTCACAGTTAGGGCACTTCTAGTTGCTTCTTGGACAAAAATTCTAAATTCCATTGTTATTTACTCACCCTTCATCTCAAAATCGTTTCACTTTAATCGCGGAACACCAAAAAAGATATTTTGATGGAGAAATTATGTGAATACATATCCAAAATGCAAGAAAATTGAGACCAAACTTTCAAGCTCCAAAAATGACACAAAGGATCCAGTGGTTTATTCCATGTTTTCTGAAGCACTCTGATCAGTTTTGGGTGAGAATATATCAAAATATAACTCCTTTTTCATTCCACATCTTTCCATTGCAGTCTCTAGGCACAACCATTAATGATTTCAAGATCGATTACACTTCCTAGCTCTTGATGTATGCCCAGATAACTAGGTAATGTGTAATGAATATTTAAGTCATTTTCCCTTCACATTCACTTTCTCATTCTGTTTGTGGTGATTCACATTCTTCATGCATATCGCCGCCTAATGGACAGGGAGGAGAATTAATGATAAAAAATAACATAAATGTTGATCTGTTTCTGTTGATCTGTTCATGTCTGAACACCTGGATTTTACCACTGGAGTCATATGGATTACTTTTATGCTCCCTTTATTTGGATTTTTGAGCTTAAAAATGTTGGCACCCTTTCACTTGCATTGTGAGAAACTATAGAACTGAAATATTCTCATAAAAATCTATGTTTGTGTTCTGCTGAAGAGAGTCATACACATCTGGAATGCCATGAGGGTTAGTAAATGAGAGAATTTTAATTTTCTATCCTTGTAATTCCACAAATTATACTCATGTCTTTGTGGCACTCATTTCAGTAAATTTTATTTCCAATCTGTATAATGTTCTGCCTTTTTTACTGCAATTAGCCTTTTTCAAGCTGTCAGGCACAGTTAAGAGAGAAAAAAAACCATGAGGTCGACAGAAGCAGTCTGCTGTTTAGGAGCACAGACACAGCGCAATATGTGACAGACAAGTAAATACAACATAAATATTTCAATAATAAAATACAAAATATTATATTTGTTAAAATAGTAAATTTGTGAATTTGTTTGGCAAAGTTGTATTGCAGTAATATTAGACCAAATATTGCTAATGTAAATTACATCAGATATTCAGAATCTTAAGTCAGATGTGTTTGGTACATCAAATGTGAGATTGAAAAACAATTGAAAAGAATGACTTGTGTGGGTGCAAAACAGTGTTACAAGGCTATGCCCCATGCTGGTTTGTATTTTTGTGTGTGAAAAGTGATTGTAGCTGTGATGTGTTAGTCTTTGAAAGAATTTACACACGTAAAAGAAAGTTTGATGAGAGAAAGAAAGTGGACAGCTATAGATTCAGGCTCTTCAGCAGGAGAGTGTGTCGACAACTATGACAACAGAGAAAGCTCCCACTCCCAGCTGGGGAACTGACTTTTGATACGCTACTCTATGCAGCTGGATCTGTGAGAAGTCATGGATCATCAGTGTACCTCATGGGATTTCTCTCTCTCTCTTTCTCTCACACTCACACAATTTATGTGTGGCACTCTAGACGCCTTCAGCAACGTTCTGTATGCCATTTCCCCTAACTGTTCCTTTTGTATGTGTTTACAAAATGTTTGTTTGTTTGGTCGTCTTTGGCTTTGTTGTTCAAAGCTTTCTATAGATAATGGATTTGCGTGTTTGAAGTGAGCACTGCCAGCCAAGCAGATTGCTAATTTATTTGGTTCTGGCTTTCATTTGATAGACTGTGGATTTGCTTTCTGCTAAAGCATCATAACAGTTCAATGGGATTTGATGCATGTGTTAAAACACAAGCAAAGAAAAAAAAAAAAAAAGCATTGTGCTCTCCAAATTTTCTTTAATTTTCATTTTTGCATATTTTTGGCCTAACAGAACAAAACATATTTTGGGTCTCGATTTACGTGGATTGCTGTTTTATGTGTAGTTGTATAGTTTTCCAATTTCTGAAGAAAATATGCAATCGTGAAGCATTAACAGATTTCCTAACACAACAACATAGGAAAATAAACCAAATAGAGAAATCAGACAGAATTAATCTTTATATCTCTAAAAATCCAATTGCTGTTGAATTATCTACAAACACACTAAACACACTAGTTGTATCCACAAATTCTAGCAAAATACTTCTTGCAGTAACTTCCCTGCAGTTAGCCAGTGTTGTTTTTAAATAAAAAAGTAACCAAACAGCAGACAAAGTGATGCATACACAGCTCTATAGAAAACCATTCTGTGGGAAACAAAATTGTAGGTTAAATTTTAGTTAGGTTGTGCAGATTTTGTGGTTTTGCACTGTGCTTTCCAAATTGAACTTCCTTGTATGGATTAACGTGATATTTAGTTTACTGTTTTGTTTTAAGGTGAAATGTCCACTGTGTGATACTAAAAGCTAAAGTTAGTTTGTCTTTCAAAGAGATGAGGTTTTTAAAGTTAATGCCCTATCCAGTTTTAAATCCACAAACCTTACATACCTACCCTACCTCAAAATTAATGCCGAGTTTACGCTACACGATTTTAGCCCTGATTTTCCACTCACCGACAGTTAATGAGATCGCCAACAAAATCCCGAAATCAGAGGCAAATCGGTGCTTGCTCCCGTGAGCGACAATCGCTATATTTGAATTTTCAAAGACACGATCTGAGAGATGCACCAATGCATCACAGATGTCAGAGATATTTAGCATGTTCAATATCTAGACCTGTGTGCGACTCCAAGTCCTGCAGTGTGAAATGTGTTTTGATGTGTCATCCGCAGCTGCTCCCTGAACCCTGTCTTATCATACATCTATTTGTATGGTGAGCATAATAATATAGTTTCTATCCGAATAAGTTGGCTTAAATAGAGTTTCTATTAGAATAAATTCGCATACACAAGCTTTTCAATTATTTGAAACCAAAACGAAGCACAAACATGTCCTTGTCAAGCCACAATGCCAACAGGCAGCTACCTGCATTCATTGCATAATTATTTATTTACCTCCAACTCTCTTTTCAGAACAGACAATCCTTGCTTTCCGCGTCTCCCCAACCATTCTCTTCTCTATATTCTTTTCTTTCTTTTTTGTTTTTTTGCTACAAATCAGCGCATAAACAACTTAAATCTCAAGACCACCATTAGAGGGAAGAACTTAAGTCTCTCACGAGAACTGTCTCACGCAGCATCTTATGTAATTTCCTGCATCACTTCTCACGTGTGATTTGTTTGGAGACCAGACAAGAGTTGGGGATTCTTTCTAGTGAAATGTTTTGTAATGTGTGGCCCACTGTCGCCGATCCCTCATGTAATGTACCAACCACAGCAACTTCAGGATACAGACAGACAGATGTGTAGTGTGAAAAGAACAGTAATCTGACGACTTTGAAAAGTCATATAGTGTGTAGGTGGCATTAACCTAACTGATAGTGTCATAAAAAGCAAATGTGAGATGGAAAAACAGATGAGGCTTTTAAAGTCAAAGGAATATTTCATCCAAAAATTAAAATGATCTTATCTCACCTTTATCTTTCGATTTTGGATGAGAATAGTCCAAAATAAATAGATTTTTTTGGGGGGGTTTGTTATTTAGAATGAGGAAAACATATGGAAATTAAAGGGGTGGAAACCCTGACTTTAGCTGTAATGAACATGCTACATTTACTCAGTTACATTTAATTGTGTACATTTTTGGATAAAATATACTTTTAATAGTGGGTACTTTTTCTCTTAAGTACATTTCTAATGAAAATTCCTTAGGTTTTAAACAAGTTTGAATAAATGTGTAATTTATTGAGAGATTTGAATGGGGCATTTACGACAGCGGAACATCACTGCGCTTCATCACTCGAGTCGAGTTCATCGATGCAGCAGTAAGCGCTCAAAACGAACACTTTCATCATGCAATGCCTTCATTTTACACAGAGACAAGCGGATATTTCAAGATTAGAATTGCAGCTCCAATTTAAGAAAACTTTTTGCGGTGAGTTTTGGCAATTGTGATAATGTGAGCTTGTCTGTGTTGTGGTGATTATCATTTTCTGGGTGATTGCTTAACTATGGGCTATGACCTCAATTTCTAAGTATACATTTTTATATTAGTGCTGAAATACAGTTGAAGTCAGAAGTTTACATACACGCCAAATACATTTAAACTCAGTTTTCCACAATTCCTGACATTTAACTGTAGAAAACATTCCCTATCTTGGGTCAGTTAGGATCACTATTTTAAGAATGTGAAATGCCAGAATAATAGTATAGAGAATGATTTATTTCAGCTTTTACATTCCCAGTGGTTCAGAAGTTGACATGCACTTTGTTAGTATTTGGTAGCATTGCCTTTAAATTGTTTAACTTGGTCAAACATTTTGGATAGCCTTCCACAAGCTCACAATAAGTTGCTGGAATTTTGGCCCATTCCTCCAGACAGAACTGGTGTAACCGAGTCAGGTTTGTAGGCCTCCTTGATCGCATATGCTTTTATTTAATTCTGCCCACATTTTTTCTATCGGATTGAGGTCAGGACTTTGCGATGGCCACTCCAGTACCTTGACTTTGTCCTCCATTATTCCACAGCTTTAGAGGTATGCTTGGGGTCATTGTACATTTGGAAGACCCATTTGCGACCAAGCTTTAACTTCCTGACTGATGTCTTGAGATGTTTCTTCAATATATCCACATAATTGTCCTGCCTCATAATGCCATCTGTTTTATTATGTTCACCAGTCCCTCATGCAGCAAAGCACCCCCACAACTTGATGCTGCCACCCCCATGCTTCACAGTCAGAATGGTGATCTTTGGCTTGCAAGCCTCATCCTTTTTCCTCCAAATATAACAACAATATGGTCATTATGGCCAAACAGTTAAACATTTTTAATTTCCCCATGTGCACTTGCAAACTGTAGTCTGGCTTTTTTGTGGTGGTTTTGGAGCAGTGGCTTCTTGCTGAGCAGCCTTTCAGGTTATGTCGATATAGGACTCATTTTACTGTGGATATAGATACTTGTCTACAAAGGTCCTTCGCTGTTGTTCTGGGATTGATTTGCACTTTTCGCACCAAACTACATTCATCTCTAGGAGACCGAATGCGTCTCCTTTGAGCGGAATGATGGCTGCGTGGTCCCATGGTGTTTATACTTGTATACTATTGTTTGTACAGATGAACGTGGTGCCTTCAGGCATTTGGAAATTACTCCCAAGGATAAACCAGACTTGTGGAGGTCCACATTTTTTTTCTGAGGACTTTTCATTTTCCCATGATGTCAAGCAAAGAGGCACTGAGTTTGAAGGTAGGCCGTAAAATACATCCACAGGTACACCTCCAATTCAGTACACCTATCATAAGCTAATTATCTAAAGCTTGACATAATTTTCTGGAATTTTCAAAGCTGCTTAAAGGCAGAATTAACTTGGTGTATGTACACTTCTGACCCACTGGAATTGTGATTATAGTCAATCGAAAGTGAAACAATTGTTTGGAAAAATTAGTCATGTCATGCACAAAGTAGATGTCCTAAACAACTTGCCAAAACCATAGTTTGCTAATATGAAATCTGTGGAGTGTTTTAAAAATGAGTTTTAATTACTTCAACATAAGTGCATGTAAACTTCTGACTTCTACTGTATATCTGTTCCTACTGTATTAATCCATGTAAACATCCACGTTAAGTCTTAATATCCTTTGCTCTGCTCACGTGCGGGCGTGACTACTGGAGCGCATCTCTGCTTGTGCACACTGCACAGCAACTTTGCATTTGACAGCCTAACAGACTTCCAAATACAGAGATAATGTCCAGTTTACTCTTACTGTACAAAACTAATTATCTAAATTCTTTTTACACTGAAAATACTGTAACTGAACTAAGAATCCATTCAGGAATTTGAAATGCTGTGAAATAGTGAATGTAGCCATTAATAAAGCACGATCTTACTTCTTTTTATTCAGCTGTGTATATCATTGGGCCTTTGGAATATTGTTAACGTTTTTCACCGTCAAAACTGGTTTCTAATTGACAGATTCGTCCAAATCTGACAAGTGTCCTTAAAGTGATAGTTCAGCCATAAATGTATATTCTGTCATCTTTTCCCCACCCTTATATTGTTCCAAACCTGTGGGACTTTCTGTATTTTGTGGAACCAAAAAGATGTTAGACAGAATGCTGATAGTCTCAATCACCATTCCCTTTTAAAATATGGAAGAAAAAACATGCAGTTAATGGTGACTATAAAGTCTAAACATTGTCTGACATCTCAATTTTAATAAATAAATAAGTCATACAGATTTGAAACAATATGAGGGAGAATTATGAAAGAATTTACAATAATAATAATAATAATAATTTGTATTATGTAATGGAATATTTTATATTAAACGTCCATTACCTTACATATGAATGTAACTAGTTACTCACTATTTGAGTTCTTTAATTGGATACATAAGTAATTATTAACATCACTACTTTTACTTCTACTTGAGTAATTTGTTTCAAGTAATTGTACTTTTACAGTTTTTGGCTACTCTACTCACCTCTGGTAATGAACCAGCCAAAATTTGTGATTTGTGACTTAAAAACACTGGATGAATTCACTTTTACCTGTAATTATCTACTTTTATATTTCCCTGTTGTCATTGCTGCATTAGCAAGCCCAAAAACACGACAGAAATATTCCCATATAAGCAAACTCATGAAACAATAAGCCCAAAGGGGCTTATAATAAGCATACATGGCAACACTGGTGAGGACCTACAGAGCTAAGATATTCTTCTAAAAATCTAAATGATTTGTTCTGCAGAAAAAGTAAGTCGCACATCTAGAAAATGGCATGAGGTTGAGTAAATGATGATAGAATTGTCATTTTTGGCTGAACTATTCTGCTCAATTGAGATTAAAATCAACAAAACCAACCTCTCTCCCCCAAACTTTAAACCTAACCAATAGTGTCATAAAAGCAAATGTGAAACAAAAAAACACAATTGCTGAAGGAACTATATCTTTTTTGTGGTTCTTCTATAACACTTTCAGCCCACATGTCAATTTGCATGCTCTTTAAGACTAATAGGTTTTCCCCATTCTAGTAGATAGCTTTGCTTGCATGCCTATTACATTCATAGAAAATAGCTGCCCAGGGGGCATTACAGATATTGCATCTGAATGAAATAACTTAACTTTAGGGGTGTTTGGTCATAACCATACTCTCATAACTAAGACAGACTGTGCAAGTAATGTATATGAAAAGATTAATGCAAAAGACTTTCTAAACCTTTTAAAATTACATCAACAATTATCTTTTCATATTCTTTTGTACTCTCATAATAGCTTATGCTTTTATCACCAAGCGTGCCAATTGATTCCCTTCCACGTGCCAATATAATTTAAAGTTGGAAACCCCTGGAGCAATGTCTTGATTGGAGATCAAGAAGAAGAGATCTGCGGGGGGTGGGGGGGTGGTAGGGAGACGTCCCTGACCATTGTACCACCACCAGGAGATGTTCTGGGATTAATGGCGCAAAACATCCATGATAGGTGGCTCCCAGCTGATGACCTCATAGCTGGACAACTGAAGTCACCGGCGTAAGTGCGGCAGGCAGTAATGCCCAGCATGTTTAGACATTTTCCTGTACATCGGAGTAGAACATTTTTACAGAGCTGAAAGCTTTGTTTTTCCAATTACTTAATCTTGGCTTCTGTTTAACTGAAGGTCCATGTGTTTGTGTATGAAACAGCCATGAATAGAATCGTATTTCTGTTGGGTTTCAAGTGCGTGTTGCTTTTATAATTCATCATTAGAAATGAGACACTAACAATTGATCCGTTATGTCAATAGATCGCTTGGGAGTAGAGATCTCTTATGTATTGGGGTGGTGTGACATCATGGTTAAACATCTGTGCTTAAATAAGAGGTTACTTGTTTGAAATTGTTAGTATGCAGAGTCGACTTTAAGTAAGCCATTTGTAGGTTGATGATGAGGTGACCAAGTGATAGTAGTAACATGAACAAACTCAGATAGACATTGTCATTGGACTGGTGTAGGAACATTATGCAAGTTAGGAATTAAATTAAACTCTCCTTATTCTCCATCATTATTATGTAAGGGAATTTATAATGGAATTAGTCATGTTCGACAACCTTATAAGAAAGATAAATGACTGAATAAAATGAATAAAATTCTCCACCATTAAAATCATAATACAACGTCTCGTATCCGCTCAATTTCTATTGTAAGGAATTAGCTTTAATAAGGGAATTATGATTAATTCACTTATTGGAGTAATATAATTCTCATGGTTTATTGAAAATAATATCACTGATATTTAGGTATAGCTTTTAAAAACAGGGATGAGAATATTTATCAAAATATACCAGTCAAATTATGTGACTTTATATACAAAACTTTATTGCTTTTCTAAACATACACTAAAGTAACACATTAAACAGGTTGGTGAGTAAAGTGACAGAATGATCAATACAGAGAAAATGAACTATGGAGTCTGTTGACAATGCCTCAAGGACCATTTATCCTTAGAGTCTAAATTGATTTGCAATCGGATTACCCAAATTATTTAAATAATACACCAGCAATTTCAGCAAAAGTCTGGAGATGTACTTGCTTGTCATTGCGTTTCCTTGCATTGCTTGGTTCTTTGGCATTTGAAGAAAGTTTGTTCCGTCGATGTCTTGGACTCTGTTATGATTGTTGATAGTTGTTGTCTTGATTCGTGATAAGGTGGGCTTTGAAGCGAGGCCTTCCATAAGGAGGACTTGCGACTCCCAACAACATGGATAATACATTTCACGTTATGAGAAACCTGATTGTCAAGGTAGCCCTCTGGCTAACATCATGAATACACTCACCTAAAGGATTATTAGGAACACCATACTAATACTGTGTTTGACCCCCTTTCGCCTTCAGAACTGCCTTAATTCTACGTGGCATTGATTCAACAAGGTGCTGAAAGCATTCTTTAGAAATGTTGGCCCATATTGATAGGATAGCATCTTGCAGTTGATGGAGATTTGTGGGATGCACATCCAGGGCACGAAGCTCCCATTCCACCACATCCCAAAGATGCTCTATTGGGTTGAGATCTGGTGACTGTGGGGGCCATTTTAGTACAGTGAACTCATTGTCATGTTCAAGAAACCAATTTGAAATGATTCGAGCTTTGTGACATGGTGCATTATCCTGCTGGAAGTAGCCATCAGAGGATGGGTACATGGTGGCCATAAAGGGATGGACATGGTCAGAAACAATGCTCAGGTAGGCCGTGGCATTTAAACGATGCCCAATTGGCACTAAGGGGCCTAAAGTGTGCCAAGAAAACATCCCCCACACCATTACACCACCACCACCAGCCTGCACAGTGGTAACAAGGCATGATGGATCCATGTTCTCATTCTGTTTACGCCAAATTCTGACTCTACCATCTGAATGTCTCAACAGAAATCGAGACTCATCAGACCAGGCAACATTTTTCCAGTCTTCAACTGTCCAATTTTGGTGAGCTCTTGCAAATTGTAGCCTCTTTTTCCTATTTGTAGTGGAGATGAGTGGTACCCGGTGGGGTCTTCTGTTGTTGTAGCCCATCCGCCTCAAGGTTGTGCGTGTTGTGGCTTCACAAATGCTTTGCTGCATACCTCAGTTGTAACGAGTGGTTATTTCAGTCAAAGTTGCTCTTCTATCAGCTTGAATCAGTCGGCCCATTCTCCTCTGACCTCTAGCATCAACAAGGCATTTTCGCCCACAGGACTGCCGCATACTGGATGTTTTTCCCTTTTCACACCATTCTTTGTAAACCCTAGAAATGGTTGTGCGTGAAAATCCCAGTAACTGAGCAGATTGTGAAATACTCAGACCGGCCCGTCTGGCACCAACAACCATGCCACGCTCAAAATTGCTTAAATGACCTTTCTTTCCCATTCTGACATTCAGTTTGGAGTTCAGGAGATTGTCTTGACCAGGACCACACCCCTAAATGCATTGAAGCAACTGCCATGTGATTGGTTGATTAGATAATTGCATTAATGAGAAATTTAACAGGTGTTCCTAATAATCCTTTAGGTGAGTGTATAATGCCAATATTACTAATGTATAGTGCAAATCATGGTTAAAATTATTAAACTAAGTAAGTGATATGGATCAGTGTTTAAACAAAGATTTTGTAAAACTGTAAGATTAATGACTAATGTATTTGATGTGCTTTTGTCGGCAATTAATGGATTGTCTCTGTATTCCATTATAAGAGTGTAGTCACTCATTAGACCGAGGTTATGCAGGCAGAGATGTGCGTCGCAGTTCAACCGGCCGGTAATTTCGGTGAGGTCTATCCTAAATAGAGGATAAAAGGTTTAGGCAAAGGAATATGATGTATCTCATGTCTTATGGTTGGAGTGATAGAGGTGGTGATTTTGATTTATGTACGGCATTTGTTGCTTGATGTGCCATTTATTTTCATCAAATATGACATGATTTTATTGTGGCTCATATTCTGTGATGGGGTGAATTGTATGTTTGCATCTTATATGATTGTATTAATATGTACTCAGTCCTAAATGGTGAACTCTGTATGTCACAGGTGTCAAACTTAAGGCCTGCGGGCCAAAACCAGCCCACCACCTTATTTCATGTGGCCCGTGAGCTGATTTCTATAATGTATAATGGAAGGTAAATGTAACGTCTCACTGAACAATCAGTTAGCTATTTCCTCATGAATATTAATGAGACTTCCCCTGGAGTGCATTTTACACTCTCCAAAAGCAAAACAAAACAGTGCTACCCAGAACAACTATCAGCTCTGGTCAAGCGGTGTGAACGCAGAGAAGTTGCATTCATTCGCCTACCACAAACCATATAGCGCACATCATTATCAACAGCGCTAACTACTGCCTGGATCAATGGAGAAAAATGCAAAGGTGCGTGAGCACAGGACAGATGCATTTTTCCTGGACTGCAACATGCCGTGCAGACCATTATAAACAGCGCTTGTGTCAAGCGTGGTAAGGATAACGAACCTCATTTGAATTCTAATGCAAAACTTCAAATGTATCATTGATTAACCTACTTTTAAACCATGTTAAACAGCACAGCCATTATAAACCACAATGACAGAGAAATCATGAAAATTATACTAAAAAAAACAGAGCACACATGAATCAGAAGAATTTTCACTCCACACTTACATCATATACCATAAAAACATTTACCACGGATTTACTGTAAAAACAGTTTTAATTATGGTATTTTGCCAGTAATGGTTTCTAAATTTATTTAGATTACTGTACTACTTTATTGTTCTCCCATAATTTTCATAATTATTTTGAATCAAGCTATCAGTTTTCCTTCTGTGTAAAATCTGGTCTCTATAATAATTCTGTATGATTGTAGGAAAATGTAACTGGGTTTGTTTGCTTTCATAAAGTATAAGAGATGACTGTACTTTAATAAGTAGAGCCTGATGAAAGACATCTATAGAGGAGACCCATTTTAGTTGCTCTGTCAAAATATTTTAATTTAGCCTATACAGATTAGGCATTAATTTTCTCACAGATGTTACTGTAAATATAATTTACATATACATATACATATACACTCACCTAAAGGATTATTAGGAACACCTGTTCAATTTCTCATTAATGCAATTATCTAATCAACCAATCACATGGCAGTTGCTTCAATGCATTTAGGGGTGTGGTCCTGGTCAAGACAATCTCCTGAACTCCAAACTGAATGTCAGAATGGGAAAGAAAGGTCATTTAAGCAATTGAGCGTGGCATGGTTGTTGGTGCCAGACGGGCCGGTCTGAGTATTTCACAATCTGCTCAGTTACTGGGATTTTCACGCACAACCATTTCTAGGGTTTACAAAGAATGGTGTGAAAAGGGAAAAACATCCAGTATGCGGCAGTCCTGTGGGCGAAAATGCCTTGTTGATGCTAGAGGTCAGAGGAGAATGGGCCGACTGATTCAAACTGATAGAAGAGCAACTTTGACTGAAATAACCACTCGTTACAACCGAGGTATGCAGCAAAGCATTTGTGAAGCCACAACACGCACAACCTTGAGGCGGATGGGCTACAACAGCAGAAGACCCCACCGGGTACCACTCATCTCCACTACAAATAGGAAAAAGAGGCTACAATTTGCAAGAGCTCACCAAAATTGGACAGTTGAAGACTGGAAAAATGTTGCCTGGTCTGATGAGTCTCGATTTCTGTTGAGACATTCAGATGGTAGAGTCAGAATTTGGCGTAAACAGAATGAGAACATGGATCCATCATGCCTTGTTACCACTGTGCAGGCTGGTGGTGGTGGTGTAATGGTGTGGGTGATGTTTTCTAGGCACACTTTAGGCCCCTTAGTGCCAATTGGGCATCGTTTAAATGCCACGGCCTACCTGAGCATTGTTTCTGACCATGTCCATCCCTTTATGGCCACCATGTACCCATCCTCTGATGGCTACTTCCAGCAGGATAATGCACCATGTCACAAAGCTCGAATCATTTCAAATTGGTTTCTTGAACATGACAATGAGTTCACTGTACTAAAATGGCCCCCACAGTCACCAGATCTCAACCCAATAGAGCATCTTTGGGATGTGGTGGAACGGAAGCTTCGTGCCCTGGATGTGCATCCCACAAATCTCCATCAACTGCAAGATGCTATCCTATCAATATGGGCCAACATTTCTAAAGAATGCTGTCAGCACCTTGTTGAATCAATGCCACGTAGAATTAAGGCAGTTCTGAAGGCGAAAGGGGGTCAAACACAGTATTAGTATGGTGTTCCTAATCCTTTAGGTGAGTGTACATCCGAACCTCAAATTCAATGCTTTAGTGACAAATGTGCATTTTAAATGTGCAAAATATGCAATATTATTGGATGTTGCATATTTGCTACCAAATCAGATTTTCAAATAGCCCTTTGAGGGCATATATAATGCTGAAGTGGCCCGGGCTGAAATTGAGTTTCACACCCCTGCTCTATGTGATTCTAGGTGGTGATATGGACCTATGAAATCACTAGTCGGTTAACATATTGGTTGTTCACTGTCCTTTTCTGCATATCGCGGCGCCGTTTTGTGGTCCATTTTGCATAACGCGGCAGCTCATTTTAGCTTATCGTGGCCCGTTTCGTGGCCGACCCACCTGCCTCGCTCGGTTCTCCCGATGGCCAGTCCGCCCCTGATCAGCCCCAAAGTTTGTTGGCCCACCGGGAAAATGCCCTGTTTGCCGGATTACCAGTCCAGCCCTGGGTATGAATAAAATATAAGAAATTGAGAAAAAGGAGTGTGGATCATCTTGCTTTTGATACAGCTATCTGAGTGGCCTTAATCGCATCCACACATTTGGACCCTTCAAATCTATTATTCGTTCTTGGAGATGCAGGCATTGTGCAGATTAATGTCTTTTGTATTGGCTGTTGAAAGTCTCTTGTGTCATAACTGTAGCAAAAATAGTTACATTCTCTTCAAAACTATGAGTGTGGTTTTGAATAGAAACCTAATTGCTCTGCTTGTTTGTGGCCATGCTCCAGTGTAAATATCGTTAGATGAAATGTGCTTTTTTTTTGTCTCTAATCCTTGTCATATAATTACAAACATTGGATTTCTATTTCGGTGGGTCATTAAAATCATGTAATGTTTTTCCTTACAGCTCAACAAATAATTCTAACCAACCTGAAGACACCACAGAAGCTTTAAAAAGAAGTTGTATGCCCCATCTTTTAGGAGAGACTAAGAGGGTAAGCATGTGTTAAGATTAGGTTGACCATATTCTGGTTTTCCAAAAAGAGGACACTTATTTACATTTATTTTACAATTAATAAATTGAGGACATTTATTGACGCGAGTGCACGCAGCCAGATGACACAAGCTCAATGCACCCACGTCAATAACAGACTATATGGATGTTCGGGGTCCCGACACAGACCGGAACCGATCTAGACAGGAAGTCAGGACCCAGACACCATACTCCAGACAAGAAACACAACAGACAGAAGAGTGGGTAAATCCACATCTTCTGAAGCTATATGATAAATGTGGTTTTAAAAAAAATCAGTGATGGCATGAGGGTAAGTAAAGGATGAGAGAATTTTTCATTTTTGGCTGAACTGTTCCTTTAATGGCTTTAGTATCTAAATACTTTTTGGGCCACTGTATATGTCTCTGGATGGATAGTAGCTTTTTTTGTCTATGTGTTCTATGTGAGTGCAGATGCTTAGAATACACTTTTTTGAAAAACGGGTAAGAATGGTCATTGCCTGTACGGGCCAGATCTGTTTATATGTTTGCACTTGAAAATTGTAAAGATATGGTCTAAATTTGATTGAAAATACAGAGGCTTTATTCTTGTCATGTTATTGATTTCAGCACATTTTGCTCAGTTGCCTCAGACCATAGAGTATTAGAAATGCATTGGTTTAGTCTCCAATACTGCTACTATCTGAGATATTAAATCAAGCATTTACATAAAAAGTATAATGTTAACCCACTGTGATATCAATGATGAGAAGTTTATTATGTTCTCCTGGCTTAGGTTGAACTTTTTATTAAAGTTAAAAGGTATTATGAATTTAGACAGTGCTGTTGATGTTTGTTTCTTATTAGCACAGAAACATGCTGTTCTTTGATCTCATTCTCTATTTTATTATGTACTCACTGCTTTAATAGGCAATATACCTTCCACAGAAAGATTATATTTTGAGTGTAAAAGGCCTCTTTTTCTTTCTAAGCAAGCACAGTTCTGATTATGATGTACATATTTTATACCTTGGCTATTATGTGTGTTTTGCATTGCTTTTTGTTATACCCCCTGGAAAGAGAGTGCATCAAAGCAACGGCTTACACGTATTTCCATCTGTGGAGCAGCTAATGCAAATAGCATGCAGGGGTACCCCTTACACATATAAAGATTTATAGAGTTGGTGTTTCCAACCAATTACTTCCTGGTTTCAATCCTGGCTCTTCTATTTGTATTGGGTGAAGTGTTTAGTCCACTTAATCAAGAGAGCTGCAAGATAAACGGAAGTGGGAGAAAGAACAAGATTTTTTTCACAGCTTGCAAAGCCCCCTTTTGATAAATAAACTTTAGTCTAGAGCAGTTTTCTGTAATGAGTGAAAAAAAAAAACTCTCAAAGTATTCATGAAAACTATTGTAGAAATTTCTGAACATTACTATAATTGACTGTTTTCACATTTTCATCATTTAAATATATTAGACAATGTAGTGACCTAATAACTGCATAACTCTTTTTACACATTTCCCTTTATCTCCCTACAGATATTTTCCACAACTGTTACTCCTACTGACTTGCTTTATCCCCAACACAAGACAGACAGTTTCCATGGACCTTTAAACTCTCAGTATATTGCTAACACACCCAGTGCACTTAATGAACACTGTGGCACTAACAACCCTTCAGGGGTTGGCAAAAGTCTGGGAAAAGAGCTTCCTACAAACCTCATCATCCAGGGGGAGAAGAAGTACTCAGCCTCTCATAAATCAGAAACTGAAGCTCAGTCATTGGACATGACAGAAAAGGAGCCGGAGAGGGAGGAAACAGGGGTGAATGGAAGGCTCTGGGATACTAGTGTATTCGAGGAGTGCCATAACGGGCCCACTGGGTTCCTAGATGTCAAGCAGCAGTATCCCTGGCATCCAGTCATAGGCCCAGAAGGGAGCTTGTTAGTGGAGGAATCCCATATACAGAGAAGAGACTCCTCCATGGAAGTAGCAGCCACAACTTTCCCTCACTTGGGGCACTTTTCACACAAACACAGTCCATCCAGCACACTTACCAAAGGAGGCCAATATAGCAAGCACTTTTTATCCAGAACATCAGTTGAGAGCCAAGAAGGCAAAACCCTTCCAAATGGTAGCGGGTCCAGCTCTAGTCTTAGAAGCCTCATAGGTAGAATGTCCTGGATGCTGGCTGATGCAGGACGTGTGCTTACAAACTCTTTGAAGGAACAAAGTGTTCATAGAGGATTGGGTTGGTACAATTGGGTTGGCTCGCTGGCAAAGGATCTACCCTTTGTGCAACACATCCATTTTGAGTTGACTCATGGACCACAGGTGAACTCTCTGGACGCAACCCAGATTTTCCACAATCCATCCCTCAAGGACATTCTGTCAACAAGGGAACATAATGTATTGTTGCTTTCCAAACCAGATCCATCTAGATCCAGTGATGCATCTTTGATGGCCTTGGATGCAACTCTCAATTCAGTGACCACCCAGAGAAGTGATGGAATGAAGGTGTGCTGCCAAAGACTCCATTCAGTATCTGAATCCTTGCTCCACCTCCAGAACCTTCCACCTCAACAGCTTCTCTCCTGCCTACACAGTGTTATCCCTGCCCCCTTGCTAATGGAAGAGAGTGTGTTAGGTTTATACTGGCTTGGTGTTGCAACCTGCTCTCAGCCTGAACCGCAACCTGCTGTTATTGTCCTCTTTCATACTCAGCTTTTGGTAGTAACCTTTGACCCTGTACCGGATTCTTCCAGTCCCACACATTCTTTAAATGTTTTCTACCAGTTGACCTTTCAGCAATTGCAGGAAATCCATATAGGTTTTGCTGGGCAGACGGTCAGACTGGCAGGAAACGTAGAGAACAGCATCCTTACTTTTCACACATACAATGCAGGCTTGACCCAAGAACTGTCCCAAACCCTACTCAATGCCCTCTGCCCCTCAGAGAAAGGTGTACTGGACCACCCATTGCTGTCAGGCGACCTGGTACGCTTGTCCCTTGACTGGGACTCTCATATTAAGGATTTGCTACTACCCTGTGGTGCACGCCTTACATGCTGCTTCCAGAAAACCCTGGCCAAGTTGGTCTTCCTGTTACATGGCAACATGCAGGGTGATCGTCCAGCACTTGCACATGTGCAGTTGCTTCTCTACACTACCGTCAGATTTCTGCGATCCAATTTGGAGCCACAGTCTGACTGCCTCAGACCTGATTCACAGGTGGAACCTACAGACTCTGAAGTTTCTAAACTTGTCCAGTTTGTCCTGACTGACACACACCTCTGTCTCTTGTGGGAGGATGGTGTTTACCACCCACCTTCATGTTCAGTAGCTATGGTGGCACGTCAGGCCCAGTTCAGACTGATAGACCTGCGGCAACGTTCAGATGTCCGTTGTGTGCTAGTCAGAGATGGATATGGTAGTATGCGTCTGGATGTGGTTCTGGCTCGTGAGTGGCAGAAATCATGTGGTACAAGGGGTCACCCTCAACCTCTTGAGGCAGCTGCCCAATCTCCCAGCAACTCAAATTCATCTCCCTGGAATGAAGTGTGGAAATTAACTTTCAGCAGCTCCGCTGAGGCCAGCTTTCTGATTAATAACTTGTCAAACGTTTGATCAAGGACCTTCCAGCAAAATCATTTACAGCCCGGTGAGGAGAATCTGACATCAGAATGCAAAAAGGGCTGAGTGCACCAAAAACATGACATTGGTCAATACCACTAGGATTTGAGAAATAAAGACATTTTCTAATTAGGGGGCCAAGCAGCAAACTGCTACGAGTCGAATGTTATATCTATGTAATATCACCATTTCTTCTAATAACACTTATTAAGCACTTGGGCAGTGAATACACAAGTTTAAGTTTAGCAAGCAGAATTTTCCCTCATTTATCCATTATGCAGGTCTTCAGCTGCACAATTGTACAGGTTGCCATATTTTGCACTTAATAATGTGCCATACATTCTCAATTGGAGACTGGTCAGCACAGCAGGCACCCCAATCTAGCACCTGCACTCAATACAATTTTACTTCAAGCGACAACATTTGTGGCATAATATTGATTACCACGTAAATGTATTATGACTTGACCCTCTTTTTTTTTCAAAAAGAGGTCATGGTGAGGCACTTCCTGAACTTGTATTTTCAAATTTATGTCCACATGACAAACAATAAGTGTATTAACATGATTTATGTGCAATAAAAATCACCTACTAACCTTTTATTGTGTAAGGTTATTGCCAATTTTGCAACTTCGTTGCCATGACAATATAATGTCAACAAACTCCAAAACCCTAAAATGACAATTTAAATAACTTAACAGCTCAAATAATACATGAGTTTTAACAGAAGAGTGAATGTAAGTGCTCTTTAATGAAGAAAGAGTCAAAGATTTTAAACTTAATTCTAAGAATTTTTCCCTGTATATATCTATCTATTTATGTATATTTATGTAGAATTTATTGATTAACATGTGTCAATGGTAGTGCACTGAATATTTGAGCTGCTTTCTTTCTAAAACACTAAAGCCCCATACACATGCTGCGATGAAGCGACAAGTTCTCATTCATTTTCAATGGGAGCTGGCAACTTCCAGTGACACGAGCAATAGCGAATAGATGTGGGTGTGGCGAGCAACACAGCAAAGTTGAGAAAAGTTTAACTTTATGCAAATGAGGAGCGACAACCAATAGAAGTGAAGATGGTGTTCACTGGAGCTTATGACACCCATCTCATTTGACTCGAGTGCAGGCAATACACCAGAGAAGTTTCTGTGAATGATTTCACTGTTCTGTTCGGTTTGATTCGTCTGTAACCACATGCATGGATATAATAAAAACGATGCATGAGAAAGAAACTGTTGGCAGTCTGAGTGAGTTTGATTTGTACATTGATAGATCATTCATCTTACTAATGAAATGATGCATTGAGCACTGCTGCCGGTTATATAAAAACACTCTCCCCTGCAGAATATGTATTTTTGGGGACAAGAAAATGTAATTCTTGTCTGGATGGATGGATGGATGGATGGATGCTGTTCATTTTAAAATTATACCATGGTCTGTCTGAATACTCAATTCTGGATGTGTGCCTTAAAACAGTTTAAGGCACAAGTAGTTCCAGTCAGTTTTGATCACCGCTCTATATTAATCCACCTACTCTGCTGTCCTCCGTAATGCCACACAGCTAAAGTTTTATGCTTAAGTTCAAAGACCTCCGGACCAGGGGCGTCACTATACCCCTTTTACTGGGGCTCGTGCCCCAGTAAAATCTCAAGTTTGAGTTTTAACTATTGACTTTATTTGTCAATGCATTAATTTAGTTTGATAATCCCAGAAAAAAGAAACGGATCTATCTAAATGCAACACAGTAACCCACCCAATCAACGCTTGTACAAGCAACGCAGTTTAACCAAAAATACATCTGATGCATGCACACAGAAATCCATGTCTGTTCGGATTGCGCTTGCTATAACCAAAGCTAATGCAGCGTGCACAGCCAAACACTGTAGCCAGGTGTGTGGAATCACGACTCGACCCCACCCTCCGCCCTGTCTCAGGGCACTAAGTCACAACTTATGCAGCAATACATATTTGAGTGTTGCATCATTAAACTTGGGTAGAATGTAAACCTACATATGAACTAAATATTTACGATAGACTCCGACCAGGAGTAATGGTTGGAATAAAAAAAGCAGACTCAATTACACAAATGTGCTCATGTTTTGCGATAGTCATCAATAATTTCGACATATATGATGATGTTGCCATTTACACTCGTTTACATAATCAAAAGAGAGAGAGAAAAAAAAACGTAGGCCTACTTTTAAGCTGCTCTTCAACATGAAACCGTTCAAACGGTTTTCAGGACGCGTCATCCGGTGCGACATATAAGAAATATATAAGATATTAAAATTAATACATCTCTTTTTCCAGCCTGTTGTACTTGCATTTATTTATTACCATTTATTTATTTTTGATACAGTTCCTATGTGTTGTTATTTACACAGGGCTAATATACTATCTATTAAATCTACTTTTATTACGTATTGTATTTTAAAGGGGATATCATTTAATTACAGCTGACAGTTACGTGAGCAGACAAAGTTTGAACATCAACCGCAGCGAGACAAACTGAAATTCACAGCTTTTTAAAGGTGGGAGCACACTTTACGATTTATAATAGTCCTTTATGATAGTTGCTTGTCAGACTGTACGATATGAATGCATTGATATTGCCATCGCACACTGTGCGACGTTATGTCAGACTGTACAATATACATCGTAGCCAAATGTGGTCCCAATCAGTGAACGTGATTCACATTACGGGAGTGTTGTGGAATAGAAGCAATAAGTCTGCAGTGACCGTCTGCAAAGTGCAAAACCGAAAAGTGATACCACAAACATTTTCAATAACTTCACTCTTACACATTGTTGTGTCACCTAATTCAGTTCACACATCAGTGGTCTGCTGTTGGTCTACTACAACACCTAGTTTGGAAAAAAAAAATGCCTTTTAACTCAACACACTCCTCCAAAGTAATATCAGAGTCAAGAAAGTCTTTTTGATCATTCATCAATTTAGGAAGTTCTAATGGCTCCACAAAATTGCTAATATCCTTATCGGTACATGTGAAGGTGGAATTATAAGATCAAAATATAATTCTTTGAAGGCTTTTTAATATCTGTGCCAGAAGTAAATATATTGCCTCCAGAAGACTTCACTGAAGGTATGGTGGAAAAAAAAAACTCTGTTTTATGTATCTGGTAAGAAGTCTCCCTGCCTTGTCCCTCAAACCAAAATATATTTGTATTTCTCTGAAGAAACAAAACTCTACTTTCTGTGACTAAATAGTGTTGTACCTATACTTTAACGGAGTCAACTCTTTAAGGCCATTGGATGACATTTGGCGCCTCAGCTCTTTTTCAGCACTTTTAATACTCTTTTCCAATTCTATGAATTCCTGTGCCTTGATCTTTTTAATTAATGAGACATATTATCCTCCCTCAAAGAACTGCCTTAAGTGCCTCCGATGCCACACCCACTGAGGACCATGTAGTTTCTACATAAGCATTAACTGCTATATTTAACATTTGTTGAAATGCTGGGTCCTGTAGAAGGGTTGTATTAAAGTGTCATCTATATGATTTCTTTTTCTCTCTATGTGGCATCTCTAAACACACCAAAACATGATCTGAAACTAAAATGTTCCCAGTTGAGCAGTCAGTGGCAGATGGAATAAGTGACTTAGATATAAATAAAAATCTATTCTAGAGTAAATCTTAAGAACTGATGAAAAAATGTGTAGTTCCTACCAGATTGATTCAGAAGTATCCAAATATCTGTAAGACCAAGATTTTTTTACACATCCTCTGTAGTGTGAACATTGCCCTAAAGCAGTGTTTCCCAATCCTGGTTCTGGAGTACCCCCAACAGTGCACATTTTGCTTGTCTCCCTTATTTAACACACATGATTCAACTCATTAGTAGAGGCTCTATGAGCAGAATTGGGTGTCAAATAAGACATCTAAAATTAACAATGTTGGGGGTACTTCAGAGACAGGATTGGGAAACACTGCTCTATAGGTTCTACAAGTCAATTCAAGTGTTTTTTTATTGTCGTTCAACCATATGCAGTTAGTATAGTACACAGTCCCAAACCAGGCAGTGATGCAGCTGCTCTCAATAGTCCCTCTATAGAATGTAGTGAGGATGGGGGGTGGGAGATGTGCTTTCCTCAGACTTCGAAGAAAGTAGAGACACTGCTGGGCTTTCTTGGTAATAGAACTGGTGTTGAGGGACCAGGTGAGGTTCTATGCCAGGTGAACACCAAGGAATTTGGTGCTCTTGGTGATCTCCACAGAGGAGCATTCTATGTTCAGCGGAGAGTGGTCACTCTGTGCTCTCCTAAATTCAACAACCATCTCTTTTGTTTTGTCCACATTCAGAGACAGGTTGTTAGCTCTACACCAGTCCGTTAGCCACTGCACCTCCTCTCTGTATGCTGACTCGTCGTTCTTGCTGATGAGACCCAACATGGTTGTGTCATTGGCGAACTTGATGATTGGTTTGAGCTGTGCATTGCTGCACAGTTGTGAGTCAGCAGAGTGAACAGCAGTGGACTGAGCACACAGCCCTGGGGGGCCCCAGTGCTCAGTGTGGTGGTGCTGCTGTTCCTGATCCGGACTGACTGACAGGTCTCCCAGTCAGGAAGTCCAGGATCCAGTTGCAGAGGGAGGTGTCCAGGCCCAGCAGGTTCAGCTTTCCAATCAGGTGGATAAGGAATTATTGTGCTGAGCTGAAGTCAATGAACAGCATTCGAACGTATGAGTCCTTTTTATTTAGGTGGGTGAGAGCCAGATGTTGAGTGGTGGCGATGCTGTCGTCTGTTTAATGGTTGGGACGATACACAAACTGCAGTGGGTCTAGTGAGGGGGGCAGCTGGGTCTTAATGTGCCTCATGACAAGCCTTTTGAAGAACTTCATGATGATGGGTGGCATTCCAAATTGGGAAGAAAGCAGGAGAAAATCTTCAAAAAAAAAAAACCCAAACAACAATGCTTTATAAACATTTTCCAAACAATGCCTTTCACAGTATAATGATTAAATTAATTAGTAACATTAAATGTTTCCTAAAGTTTTAAGTGGGATGTTTACTAATTGAAAGATCTAGTTTTTATTCATTGTAGTGCACAATGAAATCTCAAAGACTTATCCTCCACAACATTAATCAACCAGCAGGCTGTGGCTATCCACTTTGTATGTGGAATTTACATGATTTGCACCAATTCGAATTCCACATGAAACGCACTGCAGACAACAGCAGTGTTCACGAAGGCACACTACCCATGCGACTCTTACTGCTTCTGAAATATTCTGCTTTTAGTCCTGGCACTGCCCATGTAATGACATGTCATTCAGAGCATTGATAAATGTTCAAAGTTTAAATAATTTGAACTGGGAGAACAACAAGCTAGCCTCTCACAACAGTCCCTTGTAAGTGCAAAATGGCTTTTAGGTAATCATTTTTAGGTAGACTTGGCGTGTTTCTGTGGTAATTATTTTCTCGCAAAGTAATTGATTTTTGTCAAAAGTCCCATCTGGATTTATTTTGTTAGAAGTTTCTTCACAAACACTTGATCACTAGCATGGAATCGCTGTCATGTATGTTTTTGTTGTGTACGTCAGTGTAATTTCCCAGGACACACTGCAAAGGTTCCACTCTATAGAGTGGTGGTGGCGTAGTGGCTAGAGCACAGGGCTGCTAATCAGAAGGTCCCTGGTTCGAACCCCACGGCCACCACCATTGTGCCCTTGAGCAAGGCACTTATCTCCAGGTTGCTCCGGGGGGGATTGTCCCTGTAATAAGTGCTCTAAGTCGCTTTGGATAAAAGCGTCTACCAAATTCAGAAATGTAAATCTATTCCATCCAAAGTTTTAAACTTGCATGGAGCTGATTAAAACATCAGAATCTAATGTCAAAATTCGTAAATGCGTTTGTTTTTTAAAAAAAAAAAAAAGTTAATGTTGACAACTCTTCTTTTGCCATGTTAATTTTAGAAAAAAAAATTCTGGCATCCAGTTGTCTCTATGAGCTGAAGTTAAGAGTGCACAGTCAGTAAAGATTAACTTCCTGCTCTTTATGACATAGCAGCAGCTCTAGAATCAGGCAAGGCCCACTACTCCCAACCAGAACAGTCTCCAGAACAGTCTACAGCAGTGGTTCTCAACTTGTGCTTTAACACTCAAGTGCAAGGGAAAAGTTCTGCACTGATTACAGCATAATTATTGTATTTCACTCCACAGACATGTTTGTGTGTAACTATACAATTATACATAAACCCCATCAATAAAATATCTTACCTGTTGAGTAAGAAAAAAGCCATCTCTCCAAAATCCTTTCAGACCTCAAGAGTTGTCGCGACTGGTGAAAAGCCAAGCCGATGTTGATTCAGGTTTTATTACAGACTCTGTCACTTTTCATCTTTGCTTGTAGACTATGCTCTGTGTGTATGGATATGACGTCAACACACATGGGCGAATGACGAATGTATGTGATTTCCTGCAAAATCCGTCCCGACAGCTCTAAAATATAAATCCTTTTTATAGGTTTATCAAAGTGTATTTGTGTAAAGACATGGTTTGGAAGATGGATTTTTGTTGCACTCTCATTAATAACATTGTTTATTATTATTAAAAAAATAATAATAATTACATAGTGTAGCTTTAATCATCCAACTGTAATGTTGCCATTTACTGCAAAGTCCCAACAAATTTTCAAAACGATTGACATGAAAATTGTATGCAATTTGTCCTCTGTTTAATGATGTCAATTTATTTTGTTATACTAACTGTGCATGATTGGTTAGTTGCCTTGTATTAAGGATGTTTTGTTGTTCCATGCTATCTGTGATCCTATAACAACAGACCTGTAACCCATGTTTTGGGTTGTGATACCATTTGAGAACCAATGATGTACAATCCTAAAGATTTTACCTCTAGTCTACACATCTAATGTTTATCAGGTTATTCACCACTGATACTGGTTGTATAGACAAATGACTTCTTAAAGAATTGGCATCGAGCAAAATAATTTAATTTAGATTTGTTCATTGGGAGCTAGATTTTATCTTCATATGATTCATGACAACATTTGGGCCTACAATGATGACATCTGATACAAAATCTTTTTTTAAACACTGGCCCTTAATACTTAGTTTAATAATTTGAAACAATGACTTGCACTATACATACATAAGTAATATTGGCATTATATTCATGATGTTAGCCAGAGGGGAACTGGCCCCCACAGTGAGTCTGGTTTCTCCCAAGGTTATTTTTCTCCATTAATCAACATCTTATGGAGTTTTGTGTTCCTTGCCACAGTCACCTTCAGCTTGCTCACTGGGGTTATTAATACAATTATTTAATTACTTATTTTTAAATACAATTCACAATCATATTTTATCAAACTACAAAATTATGAATATAAGACATTATAGACATTACAGTTTTATATTCTGTTAATGCCTGATCTTCTGTAAAGCTGCTTTGAAACAATGTGTTTTGTGAAAGGCGCTATACAAATAAAATTGACTTGATCTGTCTGACTGCAGATATTCTAATTGCAGAAAAAAAAAAAACTAAAAATATGCTTTACACACACACACACACACACATACAAATACACTGTCTCTCACAAATCAATACCTGTTACGAAGAGACGGCAGACGAGGAGTGGGGATCTAGAGGCAGCTTTTATTGGAAATCAAAAGACGACAAGAACACTGGAACAAACAATAGGTCCGCGATGGGAAAACGAAAGTAAAAAGAGGAAAACAGAAAACAGCTGGAACTCTGGTAACATGTAAACAACAATCAACACTGGGTGGTAAAACAACAGGGTTTAAATAAACAGGGATAACGATGGACAGGTGAAAACAATGAGGGATAGCTGGCAGTGATGAGGGCCGGGAATTGTGGGAAATGTAGTTCGGGGTGATAGTGAGGGAAAAACATGAGGCAGACAATGGGGAATTGTGACAATACCCTAATAAAATATGTAACATTATGATTATTTTGCTATATAGTGTGTTGTGCTGATAAAAATAGTGTATCTATCTCTATTATGAGAAAACTGTTTATTATTGAATTTATATTCATAACATAAAAAGCCTCTCTAACAAATAATGCTATTACATCTAATACTGGGCACCATTATTCAACCCACTAGCTGCTCCAAAATTTGCAAGTAACACTGATAACAATACTGTATTGCTGTCATGCTGGACATCAATTGTACAGGCCAGAGAGTTCTGTGCCACTCTGATGCAAGCCCGTTTGAAGGATAACGACTAAAGGAAAGATGACAGTGCAAATAGAAATGCACCCTCTTCCCGCTTGGCACCGCTGATCAGGTCAGGCAGACAAAAGGCCGGGAATGATGTGTGGGGCTTATTCCGAGAAATCGTGTGTCTGTGTGAGCAGAGGTTATTGCCTGGTCTAGTGAGGCCTCTTATCTTGCCTTTGCAGGCCCTGTGAGGTGGGATACATCCTCTTTCATTAATATACTTCACACCTCTTCTGCTTTAATGGCTTCAGGTAGTGCCCAGTGCCTGATTGGCGAAACCTGGTGGGGTCTTTGACAACCCCAGTGAACATTTTTCATTTTAGCTAGTCTCCTTGCTTCCCACTACTTCTACTAAAAGAGCCATCAATCATAAATGTATGCCTTTGTTTGTAACTTTACCTGATTGATCCCAGAAGATACATCATATAGTGCTTCTGTTTAATGATACCTCTTAAAGCAAAGTCATATGTTGTAGTCAAAAACACTGAGGTTATTATATGAGAGAAAGTTAATAAGTGTCAAAATAGCACAATACACCAGATGGCAGTTTATGGGTTTGTTTGTTTGTTTGTAACATCTTACTGCAACAATTGGCACTCCTCCTGTTTAAGTTTTAGTTAGAATTATAGCATGGCTGTTTGGCTCATAGTAAAGCTGTTTTTGTCTTTTAGTCCGACCCAATATTACTAATACGTCATAAATATATACTGGGGTCCAAAATTCTTAGACCACTAGTGAAAATCCTTTTTAAATTGTACACATTTTGTCATTACATATTACTATATATTATCAGCACAACAATTTGAGTGAAATTTTTAATAGAAAATGTACGTACATTTCATAATTTCTTACTATGTCTCTACTGACAGTATGCTGTCAATTTTGTGCAAACCCTGATAGTCCATGTTATCTCTTCATTATCTGAGAATGTTCTAAAGAGCATCTGATGTGCTTCAATGGAAGGACATCTGACCTTTTGTATAAAGAAGTTAACAAGGTAACAAACTTGCTTTTATTTAATTAGTGACCTAGAGAAAGTGCAAAATTATTTTTTTCCCATATCATGTCATATATTTTGCTTTGCTTTGTAGTTTTCAGATAAAGTTTTTTGAAGTTTTCAGTTTAAGTTTAAAGGGATAGTTCACCCAATATGCAAATTCCTTCATCAATTACTCACCCTCATGCCACCCCAGATGTGCATGACTTTCTTTCTTCTGCAGAACACAAATTAAGAATTTTACAAGAAT
The DNA here is from genome assembly GCA_032164185.1 of Moxostoma hubbsi. Taxonomy (NCBI): domain Eukaryota; kingdom Metazoa; phylum Chordata; class Actinopteri; order Cypriniformes; family Catostomidae; genus Moxostoma; species Moxostoma hubbsi. Next base: position 11,995,941 of record JAVLUX010000021.1, read on the forward strand.
ATTTCAGATCTGTAGGTCCATACAATGCAAGTGAATGGGTGCCAGAATTTTGAGTCTTTAAAAATAGCATCAAATAAATTCTGAGACCAGGGACTAAAAACTGTTCAAAAACTGACAAAAATTTGTTTTTTTGTTTGTTTGTTTTTTTTGGTTAACACAACTGAAAAAAGAGAACAAAGTGATTTTTAATTGTTTCGGATTGAAAACGTTATTTTTAAATGTTAATAACTGATTATAACCGATTAATTTCATTCTGATATTTTTTTCATGAAACCAAAGGCCAAAGGGTTTATTACATTAAATTTTTTGGAACTACACCACTTCATGTTTTCCAAAAAAATTAAACGTGTGCTTTGATCCTGAAGGAAACTGCTGCATCACACATTTCTTTGCCTAATTGCCCATTGTGGATGTTGCATTCTCTGAATGAAGACCTTTTTAACAACTATGTGTAATTACCACATATACATACACAGCTAATCCAGATACAAGGAAAACATTAGAGGTAAAAAGTATATTTCTGAGTTTTTTCCATGTCTTCACTGAATTATTGTTGATTTGATGCATTTATACAGATTTGATGTTAGGTTTTGACTGAGAAACAGATCTGTAATTAAAATATAATAATTAACTGTTAATTAACTGTGTGCTTGTTATGATTTTAAGCTGATAAATTCACCACACAGGAAAACATTTTTTTAATTTATTTTGGCTTATTTTGGGCTTGTTTTTCCAGACCAGGTCGCTTGTTTCTCTTGCAAGATCTGGCAACACTGCAATTGGTGTTTCACCCAATCCTTAGCGCAGAGTACTGTCATAAAAAAAAGATATTAACAGTTATATTGTTATGCTCTAACCGGTAAACATTTGGAAAAAATAGTTTTTGCTCAGAACGAACCGAAATGAATAACATTTCATTTTAGTCCTTGCCTAAGACTCCAGTGGTTAAATCCAAATCTTCTGAAGTGATATGATAGGTGTGGGTGAGTAACATATCAATATATAAGTCCTTTTATACTATAAATCTCTTCCATTCACCAGCCCCTACCAGTAGGTGGCGATATGCACAAAGAATGTGAATTGCCAAAAAACAAAAAAAGAATGTGAAAGTGGAGATTTATAGTGAAAAAGGACATAAATATTGATCTGTTTCTCTTTTTTTTTTTTTATCTCTTACAGAAACAGTGGCATACTGAAGCAAACATGTCTTTGAGTAGTTTTGCATGTTTACATTACATTCTCTCATGTGACATTCACCTCAATCTCTATGCTTGAAAACTAAGCGCTCTTTAAGTTTTATAATTTCTTTCCAGTACACATTTGCAGTGAAGCCTCAGTCATTCCCTGTACATTAATTCATGTTAGAAAATACTAGTCTGTTCCTTTAACCCACAGAGTCCTTGACTCATTAATGAGGCTCAGTCTGTTGTAGTCAGGGCAGTCTCTGTATCAGGGACTCTGATGGAATTTGGCAAGTAAGGGTGAGCCTCCTAGGAGAGACACACATACACGCACACTTATTTTGCCAACCCTGAATGTCATCCGGCTCTTTGAGCCACGACTCATTTGTGAATGTCTGTCCTCTGGCCAAACGTATTTCTCTGCCCTTTAGAAAGATGATGTTGTCATCTTATGCCGTTTTTTAAATTGGAACACTCTATCCCATCACCCCCCTCCGCACTAGCTTTTTCCCCTTTTTTGGACTCTGCACGAGTCACATTAGCATTTTGCAGAGACCGCCAGACATTTTGCCACTGCGGTTTTTGTGACAGATTTCACAAGCTCAATTTTAACTGTTGCCCTGAGGGGGAGAGGCATAGTTCTCCATCTGTTGATGGTGTAGCTGAAGCCAGCAGGTCCTTTAAGAAAATTCCCTGTCCTGGCTGCCTGCTGCACTCCCAACTCCAGATTTTAGTGTTTGTTTGAGACTCTCATCATTGTCAGGCTGTGATTTCAATCATAGCAGCATGAAAATGTGAGACTCAGAGCCTGGTTTATGCTAATGAGACAGTACTGGAGATATCAGTTGAAATATGTAACCACCGGCACGGACTCATTCTTTGATCAGCCAATCAGAAGACTCTGATGTGCTTTCTGTCTGTCAATCATTTTGCACGTTCTCATAGTGTAATAGTCATTGGCGTAGCCAAGGTTGGGCTGGGTGGGCCTAAGCACACCTAGAATATTATGGATTATTCTTTGACTTCAAATATATATTTATAAAATGAAAAAAAGAAATGCATGAATTCTGTTTTCTGAAAGCATGAAAGAACTGTTTGAAAGCAACAGTTGTGAACAAGAAGCTATTAAGGAAAATGTAGTAAAAATTTATTTGGCCCATCCATTTTTATTGAGGCCCATACAAAAGTAATTTTATGGCTACGTTCCTTGGTAGTTGTTGAAGTGGATAATTCAGGTTCAGTGGTCACTATTTTGCTCCTGTTGTATTTGACCACCTTGAGAAGACTGCTCTACAGTTTGGTAACAATCTCAAGACTCTATTTGGAGGGCCGTATTTTGGAAAGAGGGATCATGGCTAATCACAAAACGCTCAGCCTCAAGGAAGTTCCACAAAGGCTGAAAACACTTACAGCACCTTTAGACCCTGTTTACACCTGGTATTAAGTTGTGTTTCGGGTGATCCGATCACATAGTCAGACGAGACACATCACTGTTTACACCTGGTCGCTTAAAGCACCTCCAGTGACTACTTGTGTTTGGATTTGGAGGGGAGGGTCTCTGCTCTCATGACAGCATACATCAATCACTATGTCAGCATGTTACTGCATGACATTAAATGCAACAAAGTCACAAAAGACAAAAAAGCGCAAAAGAAATGGCATACTGTTTCTATTGATTTTGATAATTTATATTCATCTTTGATGATTGTTGATTTGAAGGATGAATTTGCTAATGTTGTTTCTAATCAATGTGCTAGTAATATTAATATTTAATAATTATCTTTGATAATTATTGATTTGAAGGTTTAATAAGCTAATGCTGATTCTAATCACTTTTCTATTGATTTTAATAATTATCTTTGCTAATTATTAATTATTGCTAATAACGAAACCCACTCCTGAACAAAGCCCCAACACTATTCATGCTGAAATTAAGTCCAAACACTAACTGTGAAAATAAACACAATGAATAACGGTATAGCTCATTAAGTTAGCTTTATTGGTCAAATTGGATATATACTTACTGATCAACACCGATGATACAGCTGATGAATAATATGTGGGCTTGCATTAATTCTTCATGTGTGATATGTACTTTTTGCAGTGCAGGCCTGAACATTGCCCAACTCGCTGACATTTCTAAAGTGGTCAACTGGAATTCACGAGGAGCACATGGATATTGCAGAAGTTAAACAAGGTAAGTTTGCAGTTTGGATTTCAGTAATCATCTCATTGAATTTTATAGATAAAACCAGATTTGGTAGCTTCACTGTTGTGATGTCATGAGCAATCCAGTTCTATATTATAGATCAGTGAGCGAAACAGCATTGTGTGCTACCTGGATTAAAGGACAGCGTTGCATGAAGGCAGAACAGATGCGTTTTCTCGAGGACTGGGCTTGAGCTCTCAACTGTGACGCGCAGCATAAATCTTTAATGGTACTTGTCCACTGGCATCTTTCCAACTGTAAACAAGCATATTTAACTGAAAGCAATGATAGACAATACACACTCACTTTACATATTACAAACACAAGCCCCAAAGTGGCTGCTCTCAGGCATTGTGATTCGGGCATTAAGTGGATTATCTCTTCCATGCCAGAGGACACCTACTGTAGAGTGGAGGGATAGGGCAGGTAGACCAAAGGAGAGTAGTTTGGTTACAATAAGTGAAATACAAAAAATTACTAGCCGTGCATCACTCTCTCTCCCCCCACCCTTTTGCCACCCTCGCTGAGCCGAGCTGCCTAGTTCGGCTATACCTATTCGCCCAGCTCCTATTGTCAACATCCGTGCATTTGCATTAAATATGATTCTGGATTATTCAGGGATGCAGGAAGATGTTTTGGGGTGGGGGTGCTGAAATGTGCCACATAAAACACATCAAAACTCCATGAAGCAGAACAAACAAACATATCACCCAGACCAATTTAAACTGGAGAATGCACGCTCGCTAGTACATTTTAATATATAGCGTATTACTTATTTTTCACAGAAAATAGTGAGACAGCTAGCACTTGTAATGTAACCTAATGGTCCACCTTAACACAGGAAGTCAGGATAACACAAATTGTGCTTTTTAAAAATGACTGGTAGACTATTTAGGAAATAAACAAAATAGGAATTGAAAAAAACTAAAATAAGCTTGTGCCTACCTTATAGTACACTGAGTGTGGACTTGCGCTCTGGAGTAGAGCAAATGAATTCAATAATTAGGGTCTGAATGTCTATTCTGTTTCTGAGATTTTGATTCGGATGACCATGAACCATGACCATGCCCCCTGACCCCACTGATAAGGGTGTTTGTAATATTTTGGCTTTATTGACTTTGCTCTCAAAATTTAATTAATTTATTGAAACATGAAAAACTACATCCAAAGATATTTCTAAATTCAAATTGCACTTTAAACTAAACAAAAAAGCAATTAAAATAACAAAGAGGTCAAAACATTTGTATATTTAACCATCTCTCATTTGCCTTCTAGCAATGAAGTTTCTGTCCACATCAACAGGTGGAAAAAAACATATTCAAATTAAGATCTAAAGAAAATTATAAATGTGAACATAATAATAATGATGACTTAAATATAAATACATTTTAGGTTCAAGGTGTTTTTGTATCATTTTATCATTTGTGAACCTGCAGTGTTCACAATGCATGTTAAATTAAATTTGCATGTTAAGCAAAATTTACTCCGAGCTGTGATATCTTTACATTCGCTTGTTCCACAGGACACATGAACAGCACTTCACGCCACTGAACAGACAGTGAATACCACACGTGCGAATAGACGGCTTTTCAGTCATCTGTTCTTATAAATAAAATAAAATGTGTTTCTTCTAGCATGTGTCTTTATGTTTAATAACATTTCTTGTCATGTGTCACTCCGAGACATCTTGCAGGTCCCCGCCACAGGGATGGGAAGATAAGCAAAATTACACACCGTTGTATGAAATAGACAACCTGCATTTGGGGGGTTGTGACTCACAGATGCTAATTTCAAACCCTGGGCTTTAATATATTTGGCGACTTCTCAGCTCCAGGTTTTTGTCATTTCCCGATGGTTTTCTGATTTCATATAGTCGAATAAGAAGCAGGATTCAGCCTTGTGTTTAACATGGTCCTATTGCCTATGTTTGCGTTGAAGTTACTGTCCTATGTCAAATAAATGAATAATATAAATATAAAAAATAAATATGGAAATAAATTAATACAATCATACATAAATAAGGAAATGAAAGTATAAATGCTTAGGCATATCCGATTTTAACATTTATTTTACATTTGTTTACAAATATATTTATTTTCAATAACGGCAGTCCTTGTCTTCCATATGTTTTTAATTTTCTGATCGGACAGTCACAGTATTTCCTTTTAAAGCCACTCATAAATGCCAAAGTTTACACTCAGTTTTAGTATAGCGTTGATTGACAGTTGAGGGGTGCTGCTTCACTGCTGTCCAGGATGCATTCAGAACAGATTAGCTTTTACACCTCAAATTCAATGTAGTTATATGCATTTTCATACCAGGTGTAAACGGGGTCTTAATCTATCTCTGAATTCAGTTTGGCCTCTGTAGAATGGAAGCTTATAGGGAGAGGCAACTCACTATGAATGCCCATGTTTTTTAAATTAAATGTTCAACAACCACAAACAAGTGTGGTGTTTGGGTGTCCACTTTAAACTTTTGGCCATGTAGTGTATTAAGGCAAAAGGCCAAATATAAACTAACGATAGAGTCTTATCTTGTTTAGAGTCCCTCAATGTCTTGGCCATTCACTTTGCAAATGAACTTCAAGCAAAATGGCACCATGTCTTGCCCTCAACAACTTCTTTATTTTTCTCTGCCCCTCCATAGTGTGCTTTAGACATTCCCACATGTTTTTCACTCTACATTATGACCCCTGTATTGTTTCCTGCAGTTCTAGAGCAGCTGAGGCATCTACCATTGTGTATGTGTGATGAATCTTCACCACTCATAAATACTTCTGTATATTCAGTGAAAATGAAACTACCTAACTTTTATTCACTCCTCACTCCCAGAGCCTTGGCACACACTTACTATTTAGCATACCCCCCCCCCCCCCACCCCCCCCCCCCCCAGGGCTCTCACAAATAAGACAAGGTTGTATTCTAAAACCTGCTATGCTTTCCTTTCTTTGTGGCCTCTGGGGTTGGAAGGACTCTCCATCAGAATGCTGATGTCAGGGAAGTTTCTCCACATCCGTCCTTCTCTTTGTCTCTCTCGCCATCATTTCAGTCATCTGTAGCTAAAAATCATTAATCCCATCGCAGAATTTAAGTGTGACTGTAGGCTGTGTGCCATTATAAATTGCATGTGCAAGAGAAGGCATAATTAGTTTGCAGCAGACCTGTTTCATAGGCCATGCTGTGAGTTTATTGAGCCCTTTATTCAGATTAGTTTTTCTGCACAAATAATTAATGATATTTTACAAAAATGTTGGTGCTGTGTTAAGCTAACGCTTAAATCTTTTTAAAAACTTTTTTTTTTTTTCACGTATTTCCAATTTTTCGCAAAGCAGATACTTTTATCCAAAGAATACAACAACAAAAGTAATACAAAGTTCCATAATTGCTCAGAAAAGTACAAAAGTGAGATGGTTAAGAGATTAGGTGAGACACTGTGAGACAACACAAGGCAAATGCAGACTGGGTTATTATTATTTTTTAGAGTTAGAAAAGAAATTCACTACCAGTGAGTCAAGTGGAAGTGTTTTTGTGTGTTTGTTCGTTTGTTTGAAGATGTAGGTACCATGAGATGCTACTTACTCACTGACTGCAGTTTTCTGGATCTAAAGTACAGAAAAAAACCATTGTTGTGGTTGGGACTTCTTCAACCAAGACTTGGAATAGATGAGTACAATTTTAGATTGGAAACTTATTGTGAGATGTGCCTGTTCATATAAATCCTATTTCTCTAACCCCACCACCAGATACACTGTTGTCATTTTAGCCAATGAAGCTATTAAGGACATCTGCAAATTCATAATATGATCATATAGCTAACTGTTTCTGAGGTAAGTAGACACAATTTACTTGGTCCAAATGTATCCCTTTAACCACCTTTTTATCAAACACTTTTGGTTGCAGAATCAATTATTTGGGTTATAAATTAGCCGGCGAGTGGGGTTTTTGTACAATGGTACTGGTATTTGAGAGCGTTTGCATTTGTATGATGCTGCATCTATGCCAATTAGTGTCAGTTTAGAGTCTAAGACAATTTTTGTATTGGTGGTTTAGGTGGCTGAACATTAACCAGTGTAACATCAACGACAACATAAAAAATATGAATATTGCCTGAGAGTCATCTGCCAAAATTCTCATGTTAATTTTCCTGTCTATAGAACTCCGATTTTCATTGCAAAAGTCCAGCACGGGACATAAAACTTTTTTTTAATCTTCTTTTTAAAAATATCCTATTTTTCTTAGTTAGCACACAGGATCACTTTCAAGGCACCTTCTCCCCTCATGATATCTCAGCACTGCACCGTTCTCTTCTGATTTTGAATACAGATCATGGACTTCAGTCTACAAACCTAAGAGCAGCTTTTGCTTCAAGACACACTACAACCATTCCATTTTCTCAACATCACCAGAGAGCTCCTGTTTATTCCTGCTAGCTTCAGTCTGAGATATTCAACACCACATGATGTAGATTAATATCTCCTGTGAGACATGCTGTGTTTGCCTTGGCTGGTGGTTACCATACTTAATATAAAGGAGAAATAGATATAAGTTTGGGATGCTGTTTGAATGATTGATGCATTGTCAATTGTGTTTATTGTAGTGACAGCTCGCTCTGGAATACATTGAATCTGGCATGCATCAGCAGATAATGTAGTCCTATCCATGCCAGTTAAGAGCATTATTTTCTCTATATTAACTCCATGCTAAGGTCAATAGAAGAGAATTGAAAAATAAACATGTGTCGAGTTCACATTCAGAGAGGTTTTATATACTGTAGCTGGTCATACACTTTATGCTGTTGGCAAACAAAATGGAGCTCTGCATAGATAATCAGATGAGAATTGCCCACTACCACACTACAGCTCTCTAGAGTCCATAATTGCAGTGCCAAGTTTACACAATTGATTCCCAGGCTGTGCCAATCTATGTCCTCCAGAGCTTTGAAATTCTTGTTGTTCAGAAGAACCACTTAGCAATTCCTTTCCCTCAGGGCCAGGGCCCACCTCTCAGACCCTGTCAGAGTCATCTAATCTGATTCAGTAAAGATCCACATTCTTTGCATAACTGTATAATTGGCACTCCAGATTTTTTCCACCTCTCTCCTTTTCTTTCTTTCAAGGTGCCAGGCTTCGTCTCTGAACTGTGTAAATTGAGCAAATGAGTTCCCCAGACACCATCCCTCTGGTGGAGACCTGCCACAGCGGTGGTGCAATTTGTCCAACCTGAATGCTCTCAGTGCCTCCGGGTACTCTCTATAAATGCTAAATGACCTGGCTGAACCCAATAGTAATCCAACAGTAGAACTTATTCCAGTTGGGATTGCCTGCATTTACGCTCTGTGTGTATCTGAAGATAGTTTATGCTAATTCAAGGTGATCTGATTTTCCCCCCAATGCTTAGTGGAGCCATCTCTCTTTTAACGTCCCCAAGAGAGAGCTGTAGTCACTTCTGTTATCTCACTCTTCTTGCCCCTCCTTTCGCTTACATGGAAAGTTGGTAAGCAAAAAAGCCCCTTTTCTTACCTTTTTTCTTAAAGTACATTACAATTATATTTTGCTGCTTGCTTAATTTACTTATTGAAAGTTCACCCAAAAATGAATGTTCTGTCATCATTTATTCACCCCCACGTAGTTCCAAACCTGTGTGACTTTCTTCCTGGAAACACAACAGGAGGTTATTTTGTTTAAAGGAATGTTTATTTGAGTCACCAAAAAAAAAAATAAAAAATTGCAGCTGATAAGTTTCAACAATGCAAAAAATGTTATTGCCTAAAATATATTAACTTCTAAAGCACGAAGCAAATGAAACCAGGATAAGGCACTGGATGTCTCTCTAAAATAGACAAATATCTACAAGTGACATTATTAAGCAGTGTTATTCATAATCCTACTACTAATCAGCATATTTAATCCTTTAGGTAAAACATAAAAGGCACCAAATGTTTCCCAGCACAATTTATAGGTACAGCAGATGCCAGTACATTTAAATGCATGTTATATTGTTGTGAGACATACAATTGTAATATTATAAAGATAACTAGAGACATCTACATTTGCCATAATCATTTGGACCTCTATGAACATTAATGCAGAAAATGCCACAAGGTTTGTCCCTAAAATTAAAACGCAGTCTTTGAGAAAGTAATGACAGTTTTAACATGTATTCACCTTGTGTATTATTGACTCACATTCGTCATAGGACATTTGTGAGTGGAAGATTTAATTTGACTAAAAACTAGTTCAAGTTTAGAAAATATGAGTGAAATTTATCATGTTTAAGTTGACCATCTACAACAACTGAAATGAGTCCAACATGGTGAACATTCTAAATTTACCTCTCAGTTACTGGCTGCCTCACGCCATAGGACATTTAATTACAAAATTTCTAAGCGGGGATGTTTTTAAAACACTGAGGGATAAAACAATTAAAATCTTATGTGATACTCAATGATAGACTGACAAAACAATGTGTAAAGTGATGAATAGAAGTCCATTTCTGCTTACCATTTTCTAGCGATTTATCCACTGACAGTTGGCCCGATGTAGATTATAAATGCGAATGCACAGAACTCCATCTTTGCTAACCAAGTTTCAACATAGAACAAACGTTAAGATGTTGACCGTGAGCAGTACATGTTGATGAATCAACATCATTCTGATGTTGAATATATGTTCTATTATCAAACTAAGAACGTTCTGAAGTATCGACCAAATAGTGAATGTTGATTCAAAATTGAAAACGTATCATTGACTGATCCCTAAAAATAGATGTTGAATCGATATCTTGCTATCAGGGATGTGCTTAGGTTAAAGGGTTAGTTTACCTAAAATTTTTAATGATCTCATCATTTACTCATCATCATGCAATCCAGATGTGAATTTCTCAGCTCTGTAGGTCCAAGTGAATGGGTGCCAAAATTTTGAAGCTCCAAAATCCACATAAGTACTTCAGACAACTCCATATCTTCTGAAGCATTATGATAGGTGTGGGTGAGAATCAGATCAATATTTAACTAAATAACATTTATTTAATATTTAACATTTTCCTTCACTTTCACTTTCTCTGTCTTCTGTTTTTGATGATTCACATTAAATGTGCATATTGCCCCCTACTGGGCAGGGAGGAGAATTTATGACAAAAATTACTTAAAAATGTATCTGTTTCTCACCCACACCTATCATATTGTGTCTGAGCACATGGATTTAACCACTGGAGTTTGGATTACTTTTATGATGCCTTTATGTGGATTTAGGAGCTTCAAAATCTTGGCACCCATTCACTTGCATTATATGGGCCTACAGAGTTGAAATATTCTTCTAAAAATATTAATTTGTGTTCTGCAGAAGAAAGCCAGATACATCTGGGATGCCAGCAGGGTGAGTAAAATTTTTTTTAGGTGAACTATCCCTTTAAGGGCAGGTGCATGAAACTGTTTACTCAAAATCAGTTATTTTTTTAAATGCCACTGCAGTGACTAGTCTTTTGTTTATTATAGTTTTTTTTATTGTGGTGATATTTAATTGATCAGATTTATTGATCTGTTTTCATTGAGAGTTTATGTTAATGCTGAGGCCTCCAGACAGCTCTGTGTACTGTGTGTCATCATACAGAGAATAATTTATATGCACTAATATGGTCAGTTGGTGGCACTAGCAAACTACAGTTCAATTACATCTCTCTATCTCTCTCACTCTCTCTCATAAAAAACATGTGCCATTTTGCTAACAAGTCTTGCAAAATGGCACACAACAACATTGACGCTGGGAGGATATATCAGCTTTTTCATATGTTTGTGGTGTCTGTCAGTGTCAGCATTAATACTAAATTTAGTAAATTATTGCTTTCATCTGGGGGTTTCATTATAAAGAGAAGGCACCTGAACATTACAAGACACACTTGTGTTGTTGGGAGGTGTTCGGAGATGAGAAAATGCAAGATAATGAGTGGTACAGGAACTAGAAAAACAGAAAGGAAGAGCGAGGCACTGTGACAGAAGTGTTACAGTAGATGTAAGGAGTATTAATTAATATAGTTCACAGTGTGAAGGGAATCGATTCCTACCCTGTCACACACGCTTGGGCCAGCGGCTGTGAGCTTGGGTGGAGGGACAGGAGTTGCAGGGACGGGAGCATCTGTGCCAACAGCTTCACATCCATTTTTATCACACTTCTCATTGTGCCACATGCCAAAAAAAGAAAAAAACTTGTACTTTCTTTATCATCCTATTAATTTCAATTAAAATAATTTTTGAATGTGTTTGTTTGGATTTATTTAAAGGGGACATGTGGAGAAAAAAAATATTAAATAAGAGTAAGTGACGAATGTGGCTAATATTCTGCCTAACGTCTCATTTTGTTTCACAAAAGAAAGTCATATGGATTTAAAACATTTTGGGTGAACTATCTCTTTACATAAAACGTTAAAACTGGCCTTCACAGTGGGTTAAGAAACTCAGGGTTAAGTGTAGGTGACATGCCCTATACAATAGAAACCAATTTTTTCCATTGCGCTTTTGAAATAAAAGACTTTAGTTTACTTTGAAGACAACTCTAACATTCACAATGCAAAACTCCCTCTCCTGTCCACCCAGACCATTAAAGCATAATGCATTATTGAAAATAAAAGGAAAGTTAGGCTATTAAAGTAACCGATAATATGCTGGGGTTTTTTAGCCAAATTACATGTGATTTTGTCTCCATGGGCGAGAAATCTACTCAAGTGCTCCACAAATTGCTCTTTTAAACACACTTTTTATGTTTATTCTTCATCCTGCTTATTTTTTTATAAAAAATATATTTTTTGCTGCATCTGTAAGTTAATTATATGTTGATGTTAACTGATCAACTTTAAAATAGGTTTTTCAGAAACTTAAGAAAATATGTTGTCATGTGGCAGTGCTCTAAGACACCGAAAAAAAGGTTGCAATATGGCAACTCTGTACTTAAATGAATTGCATTACTAAAGTTTCTCTTTTTTATAGATAGTTGCATTGATTATTTTATTGCATTCATTTTTTTTTTTTTTTTAAATGTTTAGAATAATATAATTGCATTAATGTATAATTAACACTAACTGTAGCCTTTACCTGTACACTTTTTGCGTAGCGGTTACGCATTTTGACTTCAAAGTGCGCAGGTACTATTTGTCACTCTAAACTACGCAAAAACCCAGTGACGGCTCTGTGCATGCACAGTACTCAAATCAAGTGACAACAAAAGAAGGGTTTGACCAATCATTGCGCTGGGTTCATTCCCCAAATAACAATCGGGTATGATTGACCAATGCGCCTATCATTAATAAGAGACTGCAAATCGACAGCAACACAAAATCCTGCTCGATCCCCCTTCCACTCCTGCCATCTTACTGATTTCTTAAGCGAGGACAGTACAGTAGTCACTGTACTTTTAACTCCTTAAGGTAAACGTGTTGGGGTGGATGTGGAAAGTTGAAATATTGAATTGAGTTAACTTAATCCTCTGGAGTCGATGATCACGCATGCATTCATTTAAAATACTCCGTCATTCATGGTCACTCACATAAGAGGAAGACAAAATTCAGCCATGCAAATTATAAAATGCTCAAGTATTGCTGAACCATAGTGCTGAACTTAGTGATTATAAAAGTGCTGTCATGTAAATATTTTGATGCGGCGTGTGTTCCAGAGTGAAGATTTCCAGAATTGTTCAGGCGCGTGTTCTGTGCTCACACACGCTGTGTTTTTCCGTCTCAGAGTGGCTCATTTCACTGCTGCTCCTCACAAACTCACTTATAACGTGCACTTGACCGCAAGATTTCCCCTGATTTGTAACGAGAATTGTTTATAAATCAGCGCTTACGAAAATTTACCACGGTTTTACTGTACGGTAGTAAGTGTTTTTTTTGTTGTTGTTTTTTTGGCAGAATGAGGAAATTAAAGACAGACATACAGGAAATATGAGTATTGTTCTAGTTTTGGTTAGATTATGACCAGAGTTACTCTAAAATACTGCCTTAACAGGGATAGCACAAAGGTGTGTGTGACTGAGTGCAGACCTGCTATTTGGAAAATATTTAACAGGCCAGTGGTAGCTCAGCGGTTAAGGCTCTGGGTTACTGACTGAAAGGTTGGGGGTTCAAGCCCCAGCACCATCAAGATACCACTGTTGGGCCCTTGAGCAAGGCCCTTGACCCTATCTGCTCCAGGGGTGCTGTTTCATGGCTGACCCCAGCTTGGTTGGGATATGCGAAAACAACTCCATTTCATTGGCTCTGTACCTGTACTCTGCACAATGACAATAAAGTTGAATCTTAATCTTAACATTATAACTACATAATTTGCAAGCTTGCCAGTTGAACCAGCTTTGCGCAAGTTACAACTTAGCCTTGTAAGTTGTGTCGTAAATGGGCTCTATGTCACAATTTACGCACTACTAAATATTTGAGCATTGCACCATTAAACTTAGGTAGGACCCTACATATAAACTAAATATTTGCGGAGGCCTCAGACCAGGAGTAACTAATGGAATAAAAAAGCAAACTCATTTAATAACATCAATGAACTCATGTTTTGACATTAGCCATCAAGGAGCTTCAGGTAATAATTTAGCTATCTAAGAAGGCGTACATTTCTAGATTTTTCTTAATTGAATAGGCAAAATTTTTCATTTTGCCTATTTCAGGATGAGTATATAGCTGATTTAGTTTTTAAACAAAATGTAAATCCTGAACTCAAACTTGGGTTTTACTCCTATCTCATTGACCGTGTTTTACATCACAACATAATTGTTTTTAATTATTATTATTTAATTTTTTTTTACATATGTAAATTAGGGATATGTGAGACTAGTCGACTAAATGGTACAGCTGCTGCTAGTCAGCATTGGAAATAATAGTTGACTACTCTGTTAATATAGAATTCACATAAACATTTTATTTACACTGCGTTATATTTTTTTTTATCATTACTTAAAAAAATAATTATTAACACAATTATTTAATAAGCGTTTATTTGGAGAATGATTTCATGCTTCTGTCTTTCACTCGTGGTGTGCACAGAACAATGTCCTGATATGTTATCAAACCCCGTCACACTGATGATACTCAAAAATAAATTCCAAGGTTGGCAGGTCTGCAACAGTGAGGATGATCTATTCTTTAGTGACAGTGAAAACGACATTGATAATTGAAGAACTCTACATATTGAATATTCTTTAAATACTGTTTTAAGTTTTTTTATGCAATCTTTTGGTCAGAAAATCAAATGGGGAAAAATATTCCAATGCTTAAACATAATGTGTGCCATACAGAGATATTGAATGTCACAGTTTTCTAAAATCACAAAATAAATAAATCAAATTACTCTGAAATCAAGTATGTTCAAAAATCTAAATTTTCCATTTAACTGCGATTGTTTGCAGTAGTTAAACAAAATTCACCCCAAAACAAAATGTGCTTAAAAATCAAGATTTTTTATTAATCATTGGCCTACTATAAATACTTTCAAGGAGGAAAAATAAAATACATCAAGATTAATGCTTGGGTCTCTGAGTGTTAAAGATACAGACGCAAAAACAGCCTGTTTCATTTAGAAAAAAGTCAGAGTATAACGGCTCCTGAATGTTTTCTCTAGACCAGAAAAACCACGCTTCAACTGATGCCTTCGGTGTCTTCTTTATTTAATATCTTCTTCTCAATAATAAGACAATCAACATCACGAACATCAAATGGTCAAATTGAAACTAAATAAACCAAAGTTGAAAATAAACCAAAATTACCAAAATTACAATCATATTCGTGTAGAAGTGATTTTTCCATGACGTCATTCGATATATAGCTTATTAAATTGAAATCAATACACACAGTACCTTAAATTACAAATAACGATAACCAAGGTATATGCAAACATACCGTGTGCCTTCCAATCAGGATTCAGGAGACATTAGGAGATATTTTTGATCAAACACTCTTCTCAATTTTACACCTCTCGACTCGTGTGCTACACCTCGTGCTTCTCAGTTCTCAGAGTTCACCTATAATCAAATCATATGACCAGTACGTCTTATATTACTCATTTACTCCATTAGGTGTCACTATTGACAAATTATCATGAAAATCAAATACAATTCCCAAATAAGTATTCAAGTATTACACAACATTTATAAAACAAACAGAAAAACAAACCTTTCAAAAAGTGATAAATATTCGGCTAGAAAATACCGTATCTGTGATAGCTACACAGAGGGTGGAAAATGGCGAAGTAAAATTGCATAATGACTGTTTCTGGTGTAAGATACTTTGACTAACAATAAAAATGGACTTCGGAGGAAGAAATCTTATAAAGGTGTGGAATATGACCTATGTAATCATTTTAGGCCAGGTTGATAACTTTTATAATGAGATAGCTTGGCTCTCTCTCTTAGTCATGAATAGGCATGGCTGGGGTGTCAGGGCCTGTCAGAAGGGTGACAGCTGGCCTGCAGCGTGAGGTGCTGGGAACCAACAGCATCGTGTGCTGGAGCGTGTCCACCAGCAGGGAGGAGACTTTGGCTTGGCTCCCCACAACCATGCACTGCATATGGGCCTGACCAGCCGTTGCAGCCCCCCTCCCAACCTCCCCAATTACAACAACAGCCAGCTTAGTCTGGGGCCTCTGTCTCAACCCACTAACACAACATCATATTCCCTTAGCATCTTAAGTCATCAAATATCACTTTCTGAGCCTGGTTTCACACTGCTAGCAAAATACTTTTTTGGAGGCAGAGCCTAAAATGCTTTTAAAGCCTCAAGCAGAATTTTGACTTGATATGTCAATTTTAAATCTCTCTAGTTCTTGTGACCTCATTTGTAGCAGGTATTGTTTAATGTTTGTAGCAAATATGAAACATTAAACAACCTGTTAATAGTTCTTTTTTTAAAGAGATTTTCATATTTCAGACATTATCATATTTTTTAATTATTTTTCTTGTTTTGTGTCCTCATACTTCCTAATGTCCAACACTGATTCTTGAGTACTAGGACAAAACATGCTGCAGATCTGAATAAATAAATATATTTAGTATAAAAAAATAAAATTAAATATACATCACATACAAGTTATTTTGCATTCATATTTTCAAAATGTTATTATAATTTTAACGATGTATTACTGTTTTGCTGCTTTTACATGCGTTTCTATTTTCTGACAAAATGTCTGTTTTATCATTTAGTATGTCTATCCTGTCAGATACATACACAAAAAATAAACAAACAAACAAAAAAATATTTTACTAAATGCTAACAGTACCTACCCCAAAATAATTTTTTTTTAAAAAAAAGAATCCCATTTATTTATAATTTGGATGATGTTTACAACTGGTTGTGACACTAAAAATACAAGTACTGAACTCATAACAGGTGAAATATGGAAAGAGGGCAGATGAGATTGCATGATTAAAAAAATAATAATACAAATAAAAGAAAATTTCAGATATGTTAAAGAAAATTACAGGTTAGGCTTAGAATTAGAGACTTGTTTTTCTTAGATTGAGTAAGACAAAATTTCAGGTTATTATTTGATGAGGATTAGAGAAATGTCAGGTTAGGATTAGGGTTACATTATTGTTAGAGAAAACTTTAGGTTAGAGTTGAATTATGGTTTGAGGTAATTTCAGGTTAGTGTTTATTTAGGGTTAGGATTACAATAGAGTTAGAGATTATTTAAGGTTAGGATTACATTAGGGTTAGATATATTTTAAGGTTAGGGTAGGGTTAGAGAAAATTTCAAGTTAGAGTTTATTTAGGGTTAGGATTACATAAGTGTTAGAGATCATTTCAGGTTAGGGTTGATCTAGGGTTTGGATTACATTAGGGTTAGACAATTTCAGATTAGTGTTTAACTAGGGTTTGGATTACATTAGGCTTAGAGTTAATTTCAGGTTAGGGTTTATCTAAGGTTAGGATTACATTAGGGTTAGTGATAATTTCGGGAAAGGGTTTATCTAGGGTATGGATTACATTAGGGTTAAAGATAATTTCAGGTTAGGGTTTATCTAGAGTTAGGATTAAGTTATGGTTAGAGATAATTTCAGGTTCGACTTTATCTAGGTTTAGGATTACAATAGGGTTAAAGATAATTTCAGGATAGGGTTTATCTAGGGTTAGGATTACATTAGGGTTAGAGATAATTTCAGGAAAGGGTTTATCTAGGGTTAGGATTACATTAGGGTTAGAGAAAATGTCAGGTTTGTGTTTATCTAGGGTTAGGATTACATTAGGGTTAGAGATAATTTCAGGAAAGGGTTTATCTAGGGTTAGGATTACATTAGGGTTAGAGAAAATGTCAGGTTTGTGTTTATCTAGGGTTAGGATTACATTAGGGTTAAAGATAATTTCAGGTTAGGGATCATCTAGGGTTAGGATTACATTAGGGTTAGAGAAAATGTCAGGTTTGTGTTTATCTAGGGTTAGGATTACATTAGGGTTAGAGAGCATTTCAGGTTAGGGTTTATCTAGGGTTAGAGTTAGGATTAGGGTTTGGGTTAGTGTTTGGGTTAGGGTTAGCGTTAGGGTTAGGGTTAGGTGGAGGTGAAGGGTTAGGGTTAGGGTTTGGGTTAGGTTTAGGGTAAGGGTAAGGGTTAGGTGAATGAGAAGGGTTAGGGTTATGGTTAGGGTTTGGTAGGTTTAGAGTTAGGGTTAAGGTTAGGGTTAGGGTTAGGATTAGGGTTAGGGTTAGGGTTAAGGTTAAGGTTAGGGTTAGGGTTAGGGTTAGGGTAAGGGTTAGGTAAAGATGAAGGGTTAGGTTTAGGGTTAGGGTTAGGGTAGGGTTTGGTTTAGAGTTAGGGTTAGGGTTAGTGTTTGGGTTAGGGTTAGGTGAAGGTGAAGGGTTAGGGTTAGGGTAAGATTTAGGGTTAGGGTTAGGGTTAGGTGAAGGGTTGGGGTAAGGGTTAGGGTTAGGGTTTGGGTTTATGTTTGGGTTAGGGTTAGGGTAAGGGTTAGGTGAAGGAGAAGTGTTTGGGTTTGGGTTTGTGAGCAATTTAGTGTTAAATTTAAGTGGATATCTTGTTTTGTAATCTAATAACAGGTTTAGTTAGATAGATGTTTTCTCTATCTGAAATTGTGCTCTCTTTGGTTCCATTATTTTTTACTTTCTTAGACATTTACAATCTTTTTTATCCAGCAGTTTTTCTGACTTTTTTTGACTTAGGGTTAGGGTTAGGGTTAGGGTTAGGGTTAGGGTTAGGGTTAGGGTTAGGGTTAGGGTTAGGGTTAGGGTTAGGGTTAGGGTTAGGGTTAGGGTTAGGGTTAGGGTTAGGGTTAGGCTTAAAAATGAACTTTCAGCATAATCCAGAGTCATTTCAGAGCTGATTGTACTGCGTTAGCCTTTTGTAAATACATCTATTTTCTCACTTTGCCATCTCTGACTGTGCTTTGGCTTCATTTAATTCTGTAAAAACACCAGATTTCAATATTGTGTGCTTCTCATTCAATTTTAAACCAGTTTGTCACAAACACAATGTGTAAATTCAATGCAATATTATTGAACATCAGCATCCCCCACTGGAACTGGCAGACACCTAACATGCACTCAAATTATTTATGTCAGGTATGATCTGTGATCATTGATCATCAAAATATTTAAATAATAGTGAGGGAGAGAGTTCAGTTGATGGAATGCTTTCTCTAGATAACACATAAAATGTCTGCTCAGTCTGAAAGTCTGGAGCCTGTGTTGCATAGAAAAATGGCATTGACTTGTCTCCTGACATCCTGCTTGTGTATGAAATGCATGTAGTCTGTCATTTCCTGTATGGCAGACACTTGTATTCCCCTACTAGAGATTCCTATTAAGGAACTTTTGAACTTTTAGCCTTGTTTCATTGTCATTTGTGACACGAATTCCATCACTTTTAAGCTTCGATCGCTTATGAATCTCATGCTTTACATCATACAATTTCTATATTTAATAGAGGTCTGGAATGATTTTGATTTGAGGGAGATAGTGAGGATATTCAAGCACTTTGTGCAAACTCAGGGCTGGTGCTAGCTCCAGAATTGCCTGAATTTACAGTGGAGACACCCTCACCAATATCTGAGGTTTTACCATTAGAATTTGACAGTTAGAATTTCAAACAGTTTTTGAAAATTGTCACTCATTGCAAATCAGATGATTGTCAAATGCTTCAACAATGTTGAGACAGTTGAGTGTTTACCACTGTAATATAAAAATTTCTTTGTGACAAAATTAGTGACATTGTATTGTATAAAAACAATTAAAACAAATAAAATGCAAAAAAAAAAAAAAAAAACGTGCCTTTGAGCTTATTTAAAAAATGGGAGACAATCCAGGAGTGCTCTGACCATTTGTAAATATGACTCAAAAAGAACAATAAGAGCAAAAATGATTAAGTAAATTCCAGCACAATGAAACTCAGTAGAAAAAAAAAATATGGTATAATGAAATACAGTAATGAAATATGGTAGAGGCTAATGTAAAAATAAAATACAAACAAGCCTATTAGTTTACCCATATGCTCCAGCAAACATTACCTTAAAACATGCTTAAATCATTCAAAGCATTGAATGCACTCAAGCTCTTGCTCAAATCATTCAAAGCATTTTATGCCTTCAACACACGGTAAAACATTCACAGTATTTATCCATTTTTAACCAGCTTTTCAATACATATATAAGAGTTTAAACAATAAATAAAGTTTACTTAATTGGAAAACACTCTGGACTATAAATCATCAAATAATATATGATTAATACTAAATTTACATACCCAGTCCTACAAGTGTGCACCAAACGTGGTCAAACTCCATACATGTAATCCATATACACCCTTAAAAAATAACTTTAACAAACACAACTTTTTAAAGGGAGCATAATACGCAAAATTCACTTTTTCTAAATGATTATGTCCCCCCCAGTTTGTGTAGACAACCACAAAATATGGTAAAGTACCATACACTCGTTTCGTTTCTTTTCTTTCCTTTCCCCATCAATAAAAAACAGTGTCTCCGAATGAGCCATTCAGGTTTGCAGCCCTTTATGACGTCAAAAGGGGAAAGGTTCCGCCCATGGCTGGCGAGCAGTGCACAGCCCGCCATATTTATCTCCTCGTTAGAACCGCTTGGGCTAACTCGGACTGCTTCATCAACGATGGTCAACACAAGGCTGGATTTGCCTCAATATGAAGGATCAAAAATGAATCAATACCAACTCTCCATGACCCAACTTCAGATTTGGAAGTCATAAGTTTCGCACTTACGACTTTTTTATTGTTTGTAATTTGGCTTTCTGAATTTGCTTGTTTACACGTTGCGTGAAAAATGCTTGTCATGAAAATATTGTGCTTTGTGTAACATAGTAATTAGTCACCAACTACCTTATTCCATAACAATGAAGCTGTATCTCTGTTTTGGTTATGATAAAAACTGATTGGCATCCTCCACAGTCCCACTTGAGTGGTCATGCAATGAAGATTTTCAATTATGAAAACATAGTGGTATTTTCGACAACTATAGCTGTTTTTCATATTTCATATCGCAACCTTTGTTATGCACAATACAGTAAGATGACTGACTGTTCTCCATGTGACTTGTCATTTTTTTTTAACTATTTAAGTTCTCCTGCATTGTTGTTGCTGAAGTATCCTTGGCACCGGCAGGGAAGGCACAGAAAGGGGTGTGTGGAGCATCACTCCTTTGCATTTAAAGCTACAGACACTAAAATAGCCTGTTTGGAACAGGGCTACAAAACAGGGGTGTAAAGGCATGGTAGAATAAATTATCTGTGAGGTATTTTGAGCTGAAACTTGACAGATACATTCTGGGGACCCCTGAAACTTATATTAAATAATGTAAAAAGGGGCATAATATGTCCCCTTTAACATACAACACTTGTGAACACATATTTAATTTAATTTATAAGCATTTTGTGCAAAATGTTATATTTGCCCAAGTAATTCTCAAAAGATGAACAAAACCAGGAGCTCTCTTGCACCACGTATGCTCTTACATCTCTAACACTAGAGAGTGCTGGAAAGCGGGTGTGGCAAAACTCCGGCATTGCAAAACTACGGTCTTAAAAGGGCCCGGCCTAATTTAATTAAAATAATTTAGTTAAATTACATTATATTTCTCCACTTGGCTACAAAATAACACAATTTTAAGCATTTAAATCTGTCTATATATCTACAGTATCAATCTATATTTCCATTCATGATTTAAATTTTTTGAGTAGCTTTCTCTTTAAGACTCTCTGGTATCTAGTCCCATCACTCTGCTCGCAGGTGGTCAATATTCACCCATTGCAGGCTTGCAACTAAACAGCCCAATAATGATTTCTCTCTTCTTCCTCTCCACATCTCTGATGCTCTGCTCTATCTTTGATCAATCATGGCAGTATCTCTGGCTGGACAGGAGGAGGCCTGTCTTTCTTCAGGAAACTGACAAGTGAATGCTTTGTGCCAGCCAATCTGATGGCCTCTGCTGTGTACCATGGCAGGGGCCCCAGGGATGAACCAGTTTCTCTGCCTGTCTCTCTCATCAACACACCTGGTGATAGGATGTGCTTTAGACCCTTTAGGATAGTGTAAATAAGGTCTTAAATCAGAAAAGAAGCGATCTCAAATGAGGTGTCTAAAATGATTGGAGAGCTGGCCAAATGATGTGTGCATCAAAAATGAATTCAGAGCAGGGGGAGAGGTTATGGATGAGAAGATTTCAATGTTTTCACACTCCTTTTGTGGCTCGAAAGAAGATTGACTGCAATTTTGACACCTGCGGCAAATATACCATCAAATTTTGTACTGATTAGAAGACATTTCTGATAATGTTAGAGTAATATGAGAAAAGAAACATTATTAGAGAGCATAATGCACTTATTAGGGACAGACAGTGAAAATGTAATTTGATACATAGAAATTATTCAGGTCTATTTGCAGAGATAGTGATTTGGAAATTGAGTGTACCAAGCACAAAGTGAAAGTGTCCTGGTGTTATGACTGAGTGATAAAGTCTGTTATTTGAGAGGCAGGAATAAAATGGAATAAAAATCGTAATTGTGATCTCCAAATTCATACAATTTTCTTAACCCAATGCTGGTATTATTAGAAATGACAGCAAGCTTTTAACCCAAGAACAGAAAATGTGAATTTGCTTCTGGAGAACGCCACAGACTGATTCCATTGCTGTCACTGTCACAGCTCTTATCTTGGCTGTCTGTCTCTACACCACACCCCTAAATCAACCCCTACACCCCTGTTTTAAGAATAAAATGTGAATAATCAAAAAGGCATTGGTGCTAGTCACAAAGATGATGTTGTTTTGTGACAGAAATGCTGTGTAATCGGAATTAGACATTTTATACTGTATGTGTGTAATGTTCTGTGCAAGAAAATGCAAAGATTATTCAAATAAATGCAAATTATACTTTACCAATAGCAGTTTTCTTCCAAGAATTAGGATGGATAGCATTCACGTTAATTTTAAATGTAGAAATTGAGTGTAAATGACAGAGAATATAGATGGTGTAAGACATGAAGGCTATAGCTAAAGTACAAATAAGTGATCTATATCAGAACTGCATGGTGTATTACATCCAGTGCTTAAAGTGGGGCAGTACACACTTCTCCAATTTTGTCTAAAGAGTACCAGAACATTTTCTTGGGTACCACCACTTTTCAGAGTCTCCCGGAATGATGTCATGTCTTTTCTTTAATGTAAGTCAGTGATTTGATGTGGCCCACCAATCACTTTCATCTGACCTTCCAAATGATTTTGATAAAATTGCGGTAAACATTCGAACACTCTCTGAGCAAAACTCAGCGATGAGTTTAACAACACTTGACACGTGCAACAACTTTGGTGACCATCAAGCGAGCCGTGGTCCAGTTCTGGGGGAGCGTGCATGTTTAAGCCTGTCTGGACATAGTTCAGATTCACTCTTCTCCAAAACATGAACCAGCAACTTTTAGGTAAGCACATTTTGTGTCTAATTCTCTCAAATTATGTGAACATAATTATGTGATTATGTGAATTATGTGAAAAAGATAATGTGAATTTTCATTGAACTTGCCTATACATATATCCAACAGTGTTTGGTTCTACATCATTCTCAGTCCTGAACATCATCAGATCAGCTTGTTCACTATTTCTAATGATTATTATCTGCACAAGGATCTGGATCTTGTGTGCAAATTAATGTGTGTGCACAATAAGGAAGGCAAATTTTGCCCCTCATTGAATGGGAGGATAATAAAGATAAAGAAAAAGGAAAAACAGACATAATGCTCTTTTTCAGTTTTAGGCTACATTTATTTTGTGTAGAAAGAGAGTTCAAATTTTTTTATGATTGGGACGGTTAATATTATTAAAATGAATTGTATTCCAAAAATTCAACTACATGCTACAATCTCTCCCTATAGATGTCCCTCTCTCTTATTTCAAGTAATTTGATAGCATAGCGAAGTCCTTCATTTGGAATGGTGAACGTCCCAGATTACATTTCAGTAAGTTGCATAGGCCGATTGACAAAGGTGGGCTAGTTCTATCCAAGATTATGTTTTATTATTATGCATTCGGTTTCAGACATTTGGCTCATTGGTCGCTTCCACCTGAGAGAGCCCCTCCCTGGTTTTGTATTGAACAGGAAGTTCTTGCCCCTATTTGGCCTTATCTCACATTTGCGGTATGGGCAAAAAGAGTCCAGAGTGTTTAATTCGGATATTTATTTAAACAATGCTTCGAGCATATGGCTGAATAATACATATGGATGA
Source organism: Moxostoma hubbsi (assembly GCA_032164185.1). Classification (NCBI taxonomy): domain Eukaryota; kingdom Metazoa; phylum Chordata; class Actinopteri; order Cypriniformes; family Catostomidae; genus Moxostoma; species Moxostoma hubbsi. The sequence goes on from JAVLUX010000021.1 coordinate 12,020,067, forward strand.
ATGTATTAATAAGTCCCCTTTCTCTTGGTCCGAGTGGATTGTGAGGGAGGTTTATATGCTTGGTGTCCTATCTGAGAGTGGAGTGTTGATAACCTTTGAAAATTTTGTTCAACATTTTGGATTCCCAAGTCTCAATTCTTTAGTTAGGTATTTATAGTTGCGCCACCTGGCTTGTAGAAAGATATGAACTTGGTATTAGAGAAGGGAGTGTGGGCTAGGATTCTAAAAAATATAAAGTCTGTATCTTGATATGTAAAAGGGTGCACCTTATGCCATTCAAGATATTACATCGATGGAACCCCTCTAGATTGTATAGGCTTGGACTTAAAGACACCCACCTGCTGATGATGCCAGTCAGAAGATAGAAACACAACTTTTGTTTTTTATTGGTGTGTTAAGATCAAAGAAATCTGGTTGAGGGTTCAGAGTTTGATGTGTGACGTACTGGGCACTCAAATTCCATTTTGCCATAGGCTCTGTATTTTAGGCGATGGGGTGGTCATTAGTATAGGGTATAAATACATAAGAAATTGGGTCCTAGCCAGTGTCATGATTGGTAGACAGATCATTTTGAGGGGATGGAAGTTGGCAGGTGCGCCTCATGTCGGGAGTGGTGCACGAAGATGGGCAGGGAGGGTGAGGGTGTTTGATATGAAGTGGCGCAACTGATCTGACCTTTTCGGAGAGCTCTTAGGGAGAATATATATATATATTTGTTTTTTACATTTTTGTTTTTGTGTGATTTTGGCTTTGACCACACCATGTTTGTTGGGGGGTTAGGGTGGGGTTGGGGATTGGGAGGTGGAATAATGGGGGTTAAAAGTTGATTCTGTGCATTTATGTTTTTCTTTTCTGTTTCATGTGTTGGAATCAATAAAAAAAAAAAAGAGAGTTCTACATTAGATTGCCATTGTTCTCTTATGTGTGTTGATATCGACAAAGATATAGACTTTAGCAGATCTAAATATTCTTTCATAGTTTTTATAAACAATAACCCTACATTGTACGTTTTTATTTGCAAAGTAGTTAATAAAATCCTATTTGTTAGTCGATGATGTAAGGTCATTTGTTCTTCAGCCCAATCTTGACAATGTTATTTAAATACCTCTTTTAACCTAACTAAATACTATTTAATGTAAATAAACACATTATTAACCCTATTGTTTTTAAATGTTAACAGGTAAGTTTAGGTAAGATAAATATGGATAAAAAAAAGTTTGGCATCAGTTCAGTTTAAAAATCCCCTAGATTATTGACTTATTTTTAAACAAACCTATGTTGCAAACAAAAACAGTCTCAGAGTATATTTAAAAAAAATTAAATCAAGTTAAATACTAACAATGAGAGTACCTGCACTTTTTTTCCACTTCAAGCACTGATTACATACCCAAACTAGCCACACTAAAACTAATAGAAGTTTGGTCTCTTTGGCAGGTGCATGATGCACTGTGGATTCAGAACTGATGCATTATGCACCTGCTAAAGAGACATATATCAGCTGCACTGCAAAAAAATCATTGTTGTATTCCATATTTTTCTCTCGTTTTCCAGATAAAATATCTAAACATTCTTAATCTAATTATATTTAGTTAGGTTGATGCTTCCAAAAAATTTGCCAATGGAGTAAGAAATCATCTTGAGTGGGAACAAGATGCTGCATAATCACATTGGGACACACCCTGAGTGTCATACGGTCTGAAGTCCATGTACAATCACGCGATTTATTGGCTGGTAACACTTAAGCGACGCCCCTAAGGAGCTACATCATGGGATCCATAAAAGCATTTTTATGTCTGTGTGCTCGCTTTGGTGCCATCGAGTCAGATTTTCTGAAGGAAGGCACGAGCCTATGCAGCTGCTAGAGAGTATGGCCAGCTTACACAGCATCTCGTTCACAACTCAGGGAACCAGGGTTACATTTAACATTACCAATACGTTCCCTTTCATAGGAACTCGATCTGTATAATTGCATTGGTAATGATATACATTCATGGCAGGCAAACAGTAGCTGCCAACTGTCAACACCTGTGTGTCAAGCATATAGTGGCACAAAAGCGAGCTAAAGCATCTTTATAAAAGAGAGAAAATTATGAGTTTACTCCAGTTCCAACTGAGAGAACCTGGGAAGAAGGAGCCAAACCCTCATCCAGATTATAAAATCAAACAAATGAATGTGGAGAGGACCACCCTGCTGCCATACAAATATCCTCCATGGACACACCTCTAGCCAAAGCCCATGAGAATGCCATGCTTCATAAGCACTTGAAACTGCATCAGTAAGCCAATGAGTCAGTATTTGCTTGGACACCGAAACACCCCTGTTGCGGCCACCAAAGTACACAAACAAGTGCTCTGACTTATGCCAGTGGCTAGTACAGTCAACATAAACTTGCAGCACCAAAACTGGGCAAAGCATATGCAATGTTTCATGCTCCTCCGTCACAAATGGGGGAGGATAGAAAGCCTGAAAAGTAATAGTCTCCAAAATAAATAATGTAGAAACGACTTTGGGCAAAAGCCCAAATGAGGTCCTAACACTACACTTAAACACCCTGGTGCAAAATATATACATAAGGGGTTGATCGACAGGGCATGCAAATCCCCTACCCTTTTAAACGATGCCAATGCTATTAGCAGGGCCGTTTTAAGAGTCAGAAACTTATCAGCAACTGTTGCCAAGGGCTCAAACGTAGCATCCAAGAGTGCCTTAAAAAACCAAGATATATCTCATAAGGGAACGCAGATGGTATGGAAAGATCCAAGCCTGCATACCCCGTGCATAAAGTGAGAGACAAGAGAATGTCTACCGACAGAGACTACATTGACAAGTGCATGTTCAGTCGTTATAGTGGCAACATAGACTTGAAGCGTTGCCGTAGGAACTCTGGCCCAAAATGCTCTTGCAAAAAAAAACATTCCAGCACTCTTCCGACAGGGCAGTGAACTGGATTTTCACCTCGCGCTGTACACAAGGAGGCAAAAATACGCCACTTCAACGTATAAAGCTTCATAGTTGATCGATCTCTAGCATTCAGAATGGTATCAACCACAGTGGAGGATAACCCACCATTCAAAAGATCACCCCATTGAGGGGACAAACCCATAACTTCCACAAGTCTGGCCGGGGGTACCAAATGCTGCCCCGAGCTGGAGACAATGTCTGTTCTGACTTTAATCTCCCAAGGCATTTCCACCAGGAGAGAGACCAGAGTCGAAAACTCGAAGCGAACAGCTCCACTTCCGCTCTGCCAAACCTTCTCCAGATTTGTTCCACAATCTGAGGATGTAACGTCCACTCTCTGGACATCAAGTCCTGTCTGGACAGGAGATCTACCCCCAAATTCAACTGGCCCGGGACATGCATGCAGTTTATGTGCCAATATTGCCACTGGCCCATCCAAACACTGTAGGCTGGACAACCCTCGTATATAGCAGCCCAACCCATGGAGGAGGCATCTGTCATTATAACTTAGTGATGGCACACCTGTCCCAACGGTACGCTCCACATCAAAAGGTGGGTCTATTTCCATAGCAACAGAGTTACCATAGCAAATCTGAGCAAAAGGAAATCTGAGAAAGCACCTGTGATTCAGCACAATCTGAATATGGAAATTAACGTCCTTTAAATCTATCGTTACAAACCAGTCCCCTGGATGCACTTGTGCCATTATTTCTGCATTAGCATTCTGAATTGATATTTCAGTAGAGCAAAATTCAAATGTCTCAAAATCCAGAATGAGCCGAATCTCCTCTATTGCCCCTTTTTCTAAGAGACACTGATTATCCCAAAACAAAAATTGGGGCCTCTCGAACAGAAATGTCTGTCAGAACAACCCCATTGAACACCAGTGGAGTCCCACCTGAATTTAATTTCATAACCATGCTTTATTGTTTGAAGTACCCAGTTCAAAATGTTCACTGTGTGTTTTGTGTACACTTGTGCTAGATGAACATCAAATTCTGTTATGCATATCTCAAGACCCTTGGTCATGGAGACAGGGACTGAATTCGGGTAGTGTTTTAAAAAAAAATTTCTTCAGCAAGCTGAGGGGGAAAACTGAACCATATCTAGTTTCGGATGTTCGAGGCTCGTACAGCGGCAAACACGTTCCGATACTCACCGAAGGGAAAACAGGAGAGAAACGGATACGTTTATATGGTCAAATTTTGTTCACTGAATGGGGGATCATTCTTCATTACACAGCAAGCCCTTAGGCTCATGTGTAGACCTATTTATATTGTACATTGAGTTGTATTACGTGTGCCCCAAGACCCTTGGTCATGGAGGCAAAGGCCAAACTCAAGCTGAAAATATTCAATGCTCATTCTTGCCAGTGTAAATTACGGGGGAAACTGAGCTAAATTGGTATACTGAAAAACTGCTTAGACACTAAACCAATCTCAGCATATAATGGGGGAACAACGTGTTGGACCTGGATAGCGCAAAACACTCACTAACAAAAGCATCGTCTTGACCATCTCATTCCCAGTGCGAGCTGAGGGGGAAAACACGAGGGAAATGTGAGCGCAGCGTAGTTCTAGCAGGAAGACTAGCAGCTGTACATCATCACACTATTAGCTGGGTAATTCCTAGCCAGTCGCAGGTAAGCCATTGCTTTATAAGTCTGCTCCCAATCTATCACATTGCTGTTTCAGTGCGCTAAGATGGCAACCTCCACCACCCCACCACCACCAGTTGAGCCCCGTCCCGCACGGGGGTAGGCTCCTCGCCCCTGCCTCCTATCTCCGGCAGGATATGATGGTTCCGAGTACAACTCCCTCGGACCGCCGGACGGGGCCTACGCCAAAGAGAGACATTACTTTTCTGTTCTACATTCATCAAATAAATGGCATCATAAACCTCACTCAAGCCTGCGTGTCTTCCCGATAGAAATTCCAATATTAGCTCAAAGTCATTCCTTAACATAATGTGCTTGGTTGGACTGCAAAACCATCATGTGCAAAAAGAAAAGAAACAACTTAAAATACCTTGCATCTCCCGATAGAATCCCGAAAGAATAATGGCCCTGGCGAAGCACACCACTCGTTAGTTCGCTATCACTCTGTTGGGGAATAGTCTCTTATTCCAGCCCCCTCAATCTGCGGCAGGGCTTATCGGCCCATGCATGATCCCCCCCACCGCAAGCAGTCCGCTTTGAACGGGGAGGGGAGAGAGAGAAAGGCAGAGGCCGCCGCTCCATTGCCTTCTTCATGTGCATTCTCACAGAGCGACACAGAAAATCACTATAGTCCCAATACAGGGGCCAAATTGTTCCTTACCTTCCAACAACAAATTTTCTCATACAGCATTTTTTTTTAATGGCAACTGCTAAAGAAGCACATGGAGCACTCTTTCACACGCTTTGTTCATCAGAAAATGGTGGCAAAGCTAGGCCTCAGAGCATGTCTGACAAGAGGGGAACTGTCCCCACAGTGAGTCTGGTTTTTCCCAAGGTTATTTTTCTCCATTAACCAACATCTAATGGAGTTTTGTGTTCCTTGCAACAGTCGCCTTCAGCTTGCTCACTGGGTTTCTAAATACAATTACTATTTAATTACTTATTTTTAAACACAATTCACAATGGTATTTTATCAAACTACAAAATGATGACTAAGACATTATACACATTAGTTTTATATTCTGTTAATGCATGATCTTCTGTAAAGCTGCTTTGAAACTTAATCTTGATTAATGGATGTTAGATATTTTAACTGAAAAACAAATATAAAAGTATTTTTGTAATGTGAATATCAGTCTTCTCCTCTTTATGCGTTTCTCAGCTTTCTTTCCATTGCTTTTTCAATCATTGTTTAAACGCATAGGGATCACCTGCTCTGTTACTAATCACATACAGCACAGCTGAGGTGCGGGGCAGAGGGGGTGAGTGCAAACATCCTGCTAGGATGCCAGAGTTCTTTTATTCATCCTACCAAGATGGGGAATTTGTTATGGAAATATATGGTGCATTAGCACATGCAGCAGGGAGCCAGGGTGCAAAATAATGAATCTTGCTGGGAAGCCACAGCTCTGGCCCATTTTATATATGAATTTGTAATTGCGTATTCAACACAGATCCACTGTTGAGATGAGGCATTCTACATTAAAGCTGTAGTTTGAGTCCAACAGTAGGCTCTTGTGGATCTTATGATAGGTTTCCCACAAACTAGAGATCCATGGATTAAAGGAACAGTTTACCCCAAAATTCTGTCATTTTTTTTGCATGTTGGTCCTAACCTGTAAGCAATTTCTTTCTTTTTTTTTGTGAAACACAACAAATATTTTTAAAGCAGAGGCAGATCTAGAAAATAATTTACAGGGTGGCAAGGGAGTGGCATAAGGACTACTGTTACGTCCAGAGACGTATTCAAATGGTTGGTTTTAACTGTTTTCTTTAATGTGTTTTTGTGTGCTTTTTCCTGTGTTTCTTCCTCTCTTTTTTCCCTTTGGTTCCTCCTACTCAATCTCAGGTAGCTGATTGTCTTCCTTGCCAGCCCAGACAGAGGTAGCATAAAAGCAGAGAAGAAACTGCCAGAGGGAGAGAAATGTTCCCACAAGAGCTTTCTCCAGAGCATTGTCTTTGTCCTGCCCAGGTTGTTGTAGCTGTTTGTAAATTAGTTGTTGAACATGATAACTGCCTAACTTTCTACTTTTGGTATTGTATCTCTATCTTTATTTGATTGTTGTGAGTGTCTAACATGTATTATTGGATGTTTATTTGGAAGCTGTAGGGAGGTGGGTGCCATTTTTGTTGTACTCTGTTTTCTCCTGTTTTGGGGCCAGGAAGGGAGCTAGAGTATAACTGTGTTAATTATTTTTATTTTCTTTGTAGCTTAATAAGAGCTTTACTACTTCTGTTAGGTTTGTTTGTTTGTTATTTTGGCCTTGCCCTCTCCTGAAGCCATTGCTTCCCTTTTCTTGTTTATTCACAATACCTTGTCCTTATTTCTTTAACTATAAATAAAGACCTTAACAGTAATTTGTTTGCGTGTGGTGCTGTGGCAGGGCTCAGACTAATGCTCTTTAAACTTTTAATCTTTGTTGCGTCCGTTTATACCCCAAGACTTATTTTGGGACGTAACACTACAAAGGGTGGAAACACCAAAGTAAGCGCCCATGCATAGTTCTACTTGAATAAGATGCCAAGCCTCATTGGAACAATTGCTGGTTCATTTAAGTTACTATCAAATTACAAATGATCATTAATTTTTGATACAACTGCATTTCCACAGAGAGGCAACAATGTAATAATTTGGCCACAGTTTTGCTTATATATATATTTCTATCGGGAAGACACGCAGGCTTGAGTGAGGTTTATGATGCCATTTATTTGATGAATGTAGAACAGAAAAGTAATGTCTCTCTTTGGCGTAGGCCCCGTCCGGCGGTCCGAGGGAGTTGTACTCGGAACCATCATATCCTGCCGGAGATAGGAGGCAGGGGCGAGGAGCCTACCCCCGTGTTGGACGGGGCTCAACTGGTGGTGGTGGGGTGGTGGAGGTTGCCATCTTAGCGCACTGAAACAACAATGTGATAGATTGGGAGCAGACTTATAAAGCAATGGCTTACCTGCGATTGGCTAGGAATTACCCAGCTAATAGTGTGATGATGTACAGCTGCTAGTCTTTCCGCTAGAACTACGCTGCGCTCACATATACATAAAAGCATTTCTTTTTATGCCATTCTTACATAACAAATGAATCACAAAATAGCAATATGTTTATTATCAATACATTACAAGACACTATCTATTAAACACATTCTAAACAGATTCAAAATGTTCCTTGGCTTGATTGTGCTAGATGTCACACATTTTACTCCAGTAAATATTTATCAGAGTAGGTGGTAGTATAATTTTTTAGACACATCTGTATAGTCACAATCATTGAGCTCTTGGCTACAAAAAGCAGTTCAACATTTAACCATTATTGTTCAGGAAGAAATTAGAAATGTATTGAACACATGTTGACCATTTATGGAGTTAGTTGTCACAATGGAAACTGCAATCAAACCATTGGCATGAACATGTGATCATCTCTAATATAATTCACAAAAACACATTGCAATTTAAGAAAGTTTTGAAGGCATTTACATTTTTTTTTGTTGAGGAACAGACTGAAATTTCAGTCATTCTTCACAAATAATCTTAACCTCAGCTGCAGCTCTTATTTCAATAAATGAATAAAAGTAATAAATGTGAATGTAAATATGATGCATTTTGGGCCATGTACACCAAACGATGCATCCTTGCGCTAAAAATGCTCAATGCAGCACCACAAGTAGAGCAGAACGCAGGTGTCTCACATCATGTTTTTAACAGTTGAAGTTTTTGGCAACTTGATACGGAGTTCAAGTTTTTTTAACCAAAAAAAATGGTTACTATAGCACGGGACGCTAAAAACACAGCGAGAAAACAGCTTTAACGTTTTATAGTGAGATACTAAAGAACCAGTGATTTTAGATGTCACTGGAATCCATGCGTTCCTTACCGATTCTGTTTTGCTTGCTCAAATCCACCAAGTAACCATGCCATATTTAAACTCTCTGATTTTTCACCTTTCTAGCTGTCTCAATCTTTCTTTAGAAACTGACTGTAAAAAGTCCAATGGCCTTGTGGAGCCATCTACATTTTGAGTCTCCTCTTGCTTAGGAGAAGAGAAAAGTGATGCAAATCATTTACTGTGCATGTAATAATTCATAGTCACAGTCCCAGGGACTGGGGGAAAAGTTATCAACCAAGTAATTACAGCAGGTCATGATGACAACCTTGTGCAATGCACTCCATGCATCTCTCTGGCTGCTGGAGTTTTACTCTGTGCTGGTGGCCAGCCTGTGTCTGATAAAAGCCAAATATGAAATTAATTTGTTATGATGTGGTCCTGTTTGTAATTTCTATAATTCAGTTATTAATTAAAAGTCAGATAGTTTCAATATTTGGTAACACTTTACAACAAGGTTCCATTTGTTAATGAATTAGGTATCACGAACAAACAATTAACAATATCTTTTTTTACATAATTGATTAATCTACGTTAATGCTAGTTAATACTTAAATACTATTGTTCATTATTAGTTCATAGTGCATTACCTAATTTTAACAAGTACAACTTTTGAGTTGTGTTAGTGTTGTCAATCGATTAAAAATTTTAATCAAATTAATTATATGGTGTCCCAATTACAAATATTTGCTGAGAAAGCCCCTCTTATAACAATAACTCAATATATAAAGATTATACATATTTATATCAATATATAATTATACATTGTTATCTTTAAATATTAAAAAATTATATATATATATATATATATTCAGATAATAAAAATTCATTACATTCCTGTAGCAGAAGAGTTAATCATTAATAAGACAAAAAGCGGCTTTAGAATACAATGTATTGTTTACTACCATATTATTGATCATAAACCATTGGCATATAGTTCACAGCAATCCATTTCACAAGTGAATTTGTGGAGATTTATTATGAGGGCTTGTTTAAGGACCCGTCAATTTACACCTGCGTCAGACGTCTCGGGTGTGTTGCTTCATAAACATAACATTTTTAGGTCACTATGTCAAGTTAAATATAGTTTAATACTCAATCTTTAAACACATCTGGAGATCCCTTAGTTCGCATTTGTGCTCCTTCGAGTGTTTTGAACGCAAGAATGTAACGCATGTTTGTGGATCGAGTAGTGACACTGAAGTGTTTTCTTCACTGTATAAACTGTGCATTGCTCACACAGCTGAAGTTTCACTTACTGCCCTCTGGAGTAAACAGGTAGTACTACAAGCTTGCATTTCTCAGGAATCTTCCTTATTATGGTCCGTGGGCATGCGATTTTAACGCGTTATTTTTGTCAAATTAATCGCACTGAATTAACGTGTTAAATCAACAGCCCTAGTTGTAATTAACATGGACTAAGTTTAATAAATGCTTAAGTATTGTTCATTGTTAGTTCATGTCAACTAATGTTAACAAATGGAAAGTGTTACCCAATATTATTATCTTCGATGAAATAAAAATAAGGATATCATATTGGGTAAAAAGTGATAATTGCAAAAACAGTATCGTCAAAAATATAAAGCAGATGCTATTTTCACCCTAGTGCTAATAATGGTATAAGCTATTTGCACCATGGTGCACATAGTGTCAGATACTATCTTCACCCATATTTAAAAACTAACATACAGTATGGGCATCACTGCAGTGTGTTTATTTTGAGTCCCACAGACACAATACATTAACTCCTACACCTAACCTTAACCTTCCCTTAGAAAAAATCATCTTGATTTTACTACAGTAACCATTGTTTCACCATAGTATTTTTTGTACATTTACAGTAACCACAAAATTAACCATGGTTTCCATATTACCACCATATTACTGTACTAACACCGTCATTAACTACATTAATACTATGGTTTCTGCCAAAGAAACATGGTTACTACAATATAAGGAATACAGTGATGCAGTCTACACACAATTGGTGCCAAGCCGTGAGAATGAGTGTGATCGACAGATCCCGCTTCCAGATCAAACCCTTCTCTGCACTCCTCGACATTCACCATGACCAAATCACTGTGATGAAAATCAACATTTATATTCATTTGATCTATTATTTTCAGCAGCATTAAAGGAAATCTTAAGAGTGGAACAGGAAACCAAATGGGGGGGAAAAAGGACAAAATGTGGATTCGGACCGCGGTCTCTAGGACAACAGTACACATTCACACTCTGTCTTTAAACCCTATGTCACTGTAGCAATAACTATGGTTTCGTTTGTTGTATATTGTATTTCTGTGGTTACACCAGACTATTGGGGAGCAAATAGCTGCTCTGTGTAGCAGATTGAATTTACACCGGGGTGCAAATACATTCCAAAAATATAAACGTAATTTCAATGATTATGTACTTAGATAAATGACTATGTGTGTGACAAGCGTTTTTTCAAAGATGAAGTGTGTAATTTTGGAGCTACTAGTGACAACATACAGAATTCCAAAAATAAGGATCATTTTAAACAGGTTTTCTGGGTCTTCCATAGGTTGGAAAAGCATATATTCCCGCCACAAACTCACACAATTGGTTGTGCCAATGTTGATATGTTGAGCTTGTCAGCATGCTCAAACAAACAGAGCAATGTTTTTATAGTGCCATAGTGTTTATACTTTTGTGTTACACTGGCTGTTGTCTGAATGTTCACAAACAGTGTACCACTGCTCGACCGTTTCAAACTTTTTTTTTTTTAGCTCTGAGCAAAGAAGGAAGAAAAACGTTGTTGTAAATATATCAGCATATCTATCCTGTAGAATGGAGGAGGATGGGGCCGGGCTGGAACAACGCACGACCGGTCCCCAATCAGCCTGATGGGAGGGATAAATCCGGCCAGTGACGACGTTTAGAGAGAGAATGACAGGCAGCTGGCTCTGTGTGTTTATGTTTGTGTGTTTTTCCTTTATTTCTTTTGTCAAGCCGGTTCAAGCCGCCTCCTTTACCTTAACTCCCTTACACCCCCCTAGGCTACCCTAAAGTGCTGATCCTGCCTTCCACACAGCCAATGATGGACACTCCAAGGAAGTAATTTTTCTAATTATAATCATGTGAATCTTGTAGGCCAGGCCTTGCGCTTAATTTTGAAAACTGAATAAATGTAATTTTTACCAGTGGAAAATATTCCTCACATTATATATACACTATACATGTATTGCATACATGTAGTTTCATGTTTGTTTTTCTAAACATCACACAGAGACACAATATGCAATTTGGAATAAAAATAGGCAATATTTGATGAAAACATTAATTTGCCAAGTGCTCTGTCCTAAATAGTGAGTATGGCATAGTGACTCTTACTTTCGATTGGAATTTGTATCAATCAAGTACTTTGATATGACTCTCAATAGTCTTAGAAAATCTTAAGCTCGTAATCAATCACAAGCACAAAGTTATCTTTTATGTGCTGCAGAAATTCAAATTCAATTATAATACAGATATGTTTGACCTTAGAATGCATTACAACCACTAGTGCACATTTGTGTTTGTGATGAGCCAGTGACCCAGAGCCATCAAGAGCTGAGAATAATTAACCAAATGCAAAGATATTCATAGTTTTAATGCCAACCGTACCACTTTCATTGTGTTCTGAAATTACCTGCTGGGTAGGGTCTCACCATAAATCACAAAGACATGATGCCCAGGGAAACAACTTTATAACTTTATTCATAGTTGTTTTATAGCAAAGCAAACATCAAAGAATGAAGGCAGAAGTTTATCTGATATACAGTATGGCACTACAAAAAGGAGCAAATTAACCTTCTGAATACATTTTTTTTAATCAACAAAATCATTAGATGCAAGAAAATCAACCAACCAAACAAACAAAAAACAATCCAAAAAAGAACAGAACTTTTTTTTTTTTTTAAGAAAGTGTATCACTCATCACCTAAAGTAGAATTGAATTCATTCAAAGCCACAAGCTTAGTATATGCCATTTTTTTTTATCACCACCATTTTCTGACCATGTAATATGTGTCTCATGAAATAAGGCAGATGATCGGAGATGCAGAGACAATCTGGTAAAAATACTGAGAGCTTGCAAGTGAGATTTAACATCTATTTATGCATGGAAAATAGAATGAGAGAGAGATAAAGATGGAGTGGAATGCAACTAAAACATTTTTAACAATGCTGGCATGCATCTGGATAAACCTTAAAGGAATTCATCTGTTAGCACACTTGTCAAAAACGGCCACGTCAGTTTGATACAATTGAGGTTATCTTTTTTTAACAGGCATTCGCAGTAGTCAGAGATTACATGGGGTCTCCGCGAGCATGACGTGTTGTTTCAAAGGAGAATTGTGCACAAGCGCCCCTGTCGAAGCTGAGGACTTGTTGATAGCGTGCTACAAGGACGAGCGTCACCACTCGATATGCGATTACAATCAAGAGACTTTCTCCTCATTTGACCTGACTTGGTTCTGAAGCTCACACACAAAGAGAAAACTCTTTAAAGTGACATTACTGGCATGTGTATGCACACACACACACACACACACACACTCATGCACAAACTGACATTTACAGCCATTTTAGTGTTATTCACCTGAAAGACATCTTAAAGGGATAGTTCAACCAAAAATGACAATTCAGTCATCATTTACTCATTTACCCTCATGTTGTTACAAATCTGTATTCATTTCTTTCCTCTTTTGGAAGATGCTATTTCATTGCGATTTGTTTTTCAATACAATGACCGTGAATGGAGACTGAGGCTGTCATTCTGCCTAACATCTGTTTTTGTGCTCTAAGTCATACAGTTTCAGAACAACATGATGATGAGTAAATAATGACAGAGTTTTCATTTTTGGGTGAAATGTCCCTGTATTTGTTGGACAGGGCTGTAGATTATACTATGATCATATTTGGTCTGAATCTTGTGATACGAATTAGCAGGATGGAAAATTCAGCCTTGTCTTTGCTCTTTGTCCATAGCATTACAAATAAGTGCGTAGCTGAAAGTATCAGAATGATTTTAGGATGCATTTGACCAATCCATCTAATTAAAACCACTTCTGAAACAGCACCTGAATGCCGAGTTGAAACACTATTGATCAAGCAGCATGTCAGTGAGGTATAGCAGCCCTCCTTCAGCTTCTTCATCTCCTGCACTCTCTCTGATATGTTCAAACACTTATTTTGTTCCTTTTTACACAGCTATATATTTGATTTAACATTAATATGAAGAAATGGAAAGGAAAGACAGGGTGAATAGAAGGAAAGATGGTGAATGGAACGGGGGTCATCTCTTCTCCCAGTGTTTGTGGGCGACTCCCTGGAGCGGGACAAAATTGGTGTGATGTTTGCCTTCACACAGTTTGCCGGCACTCGTTCCTATGAGGCTGATTGTCGTCTCATTCCTTTCTCTGTGCACACTTATCGACTTGGCCATCTTGGAGGAAGCAAACAAGTAAGCACAATGAAGTCAAAAAGTGTACATGTTAACCAACAAATAGTTTAAGGGATGGTTCATCATTTCCTCATCCTCACGTCATTCCAAGACCCGAAAGATCTTCATTCTTATGTGGAACACAAAAGGATATGTTTAGTAAAATGTCCAAGCTGCTCTTTTCGACACAATAAAAGTGGACGGGAACCAAGGACAAACAAGGTCAACATTAATTTAATTTGTATGGAGAAAAGCAGCTAAGACATTCTGAAAAATAATTACTTTTGTGTTTCGCATATGAAATAAAGTCATATAGGTTTGGAACTATATAACAGTGAGTAAAAAATTACAGATTTTTAATTTTTCAATTTTCATCAAACTATCACTTAAACCACCTCTAATGTACAAGGGTGACATAATTATACAGAATAATAAGAATAATAAACACTGTAAACAAATATTGCTCATTGTTAGTTCATGGTACCTAATGCATTTACAAATGTCAATGAATAGAACCTTATTGTAAAGTGTTACCCAAATTTTGTCTTTGTCTTTTTTTCATTTAATTTTTCAACCTCTGACATGCTCCATTCTGGTATGTAACACCCACTTTTCACAATCCAATCAATTCCTGATGAATTAAACCAAGTTTTGATTACAATTTCTGTTAATATCCTGTTTCACTTGGAAAAATGCCAGATTACAGAAGTAAAATGGATTGTGATTAGAGTTTCATGTTGACTATATATAATACATTTTCTTTTTATTTCTTCTTAAAATTCAAGTAACTTGTACATAGGTATTCTATTTATGGACACACACACACACACACACACACACACACACACACACACACACACACACACGTTGGTCTACCTATCATTATGGGGACTTTCCATAGACGTAATAATTTTTATACTGTACAAACTATAGATTCTATCCCCTAAACAAAAACCTTTCTGCATTTTTACATTTTCAATAAAACATTGTTTATTATGTTTAAGCGATTTAAATTATGGGGACACTAGAAATGTCCTCATAAACCACATTTATAGCATAATACCCTTGTAATTACCAGTTTGTAACCTAAAAAATTGTCCTCGTAAACCACATAAACATGCCCACACACACACACACACACACCCCCACACAGTACTAAATATTTTCCTGTCAAATGCAGGAGGGAATGAATACAAATGGAATGTTAGGAGTTTGTATGTGTGGCCATAAGAGGGAAGCTGACCCCGATGTTCCTGAAATGACAGCACAGCAAAACTCTTATCACGCATGATTTATCAGCTTTCTTGCACTGCGTCATCCATGCACTCCGATCACACACACTTTGTGTTTGATTTATTAATGTCCGTGAGGTGGGCATGCAGCTCATTTATCAAACTCAGTTTAAGGAGGCATGCCAACATGTTTACTCTGAGAAATCAGGGTCAGTCTACACAGTTACAGATCGGCAGAGAAAAATACAGTGAATGAGAGACAAAGGAAGGGCATAGCCAGGAAATTACTTTTGGGTGGGCCTCAATAAAAATGGATGGGCCAAGTTTTTGCCCACAGCAGAGAAAATCAGAATTTATGCAGTTTTAAACTATGTTATGAATATATATTTGAAGTCAAAGAATAATCTCTAATATTCTGAAATGACATAATTGTGGGTAAAGGAAACATGATAGAAAAGTTGGGTACTTTTAGCTGAACGAGTAAGACAGTAAGCGGGACTTATGAGGAAAATTCGGTGTGTGTTTTTGTCTAAGGTCTAACGTGTGGTCACACTAGACTGTTCTTCCACTTCCATTGTAAGCATGTGAACATGGGAGAGTGGAAACACAAGCATATGCAAAGCAGTGTGGGGAATAACGAACTAAAATAGTGATGATAGTAACTTACCTAAATTAAATAAAAACTTATTATTATCTTGTAGCTTGTGAAGTTACAATAGAGGATCTAAACTTCACAGATTGACCTCTCGGCTCAATGCAAATAGCTGCATGTTATCACAATGTAATTTAAAATACAAGAGGCAGCAATATTAGCAATCGCAATGCAGAGTTTCAAGAGTAAACTAGAGTAGTACAGAAACTAGAAGTAGTAGTAGTAGTAGTAGAAGCGGTACAAGTAGTAGAACAGAAACACATATTGAACTAATTTTAAATGTATTATTTATTAAAAACAGAAGCCCTAGATTGTCATATCCTGTACCTGCTGTTTCAGAATTTGAAGCAATTTTGCATGCTTAAAGTCTAGTGTGAACCTTTATCCTCTGCTTTTATTGATTGATTTGTTTTACCTTTGGACTGACTGCTGTCTGTTGGAATTGATGCAGGCTCTTGTGAGCTCTTGTCCTGGGCTTTCATTTCAACTAGACGCATGTTAAGCAGAGAGAGAGAGAGAGAGAGAGAGAAAACAAGGGAATGAGAGAGACAGTGATGCAGAGTGAAGGGAATGAAGGACTCAGGATCAGAGCAGAGGAATTAAAAGTTAGAATCCACTGAGTGACACTTTATTGGCTACAGTGCTTCTACTATCTGAAATAAATGTAGCAGGTGCTAAAGGCTACGCCTGAGGCAACAGAATTCAACAGAGCACATGACACTGCAGAGATTGGAGAGACAAGATACACCTGTGCATACATTTGAAAACGTGAATGCAAAAACACATTCTTCTTTCTTCTGCATAAATAATAAACCAAGCATTTGAGTTAGAGCTGTTGCTCCTTGGTTAGGGCACATGCTCCTATGAGCAATGGTGCTCATACGGGTGACACAAGTTTTAACCTGGCTTGCAATATTTCCTAATACTGTTTCCTCTCTTCTTCCTATCATTTTTGTGTCCCCTTATGTCCTCCAATTTCTTATTTATTTATTTTTTTAAAAAGGAAAAAAATAAAAATACTACTACTACTATAACAAATAACAATAAATAAAACTTACTAAATAAATAATTAAATGAAAAATGAAAACACGCATACAAACACATCTTTGTTTTTACCTTTAGTGCTGGTGGTGTTTTTCTCCATGGCTGATTCAATCTCACTTTTATCAGCATCTAATTAAACAAAAGTCACAATAATGTGTCATTTAAAATCTCTATTAAGCCATTTACACCATTAGTTTATTTTATTCTTTCTTTTGATTCTATCATTCTAAAGTTTCAGATAGGCCAGATTCCTCAATATATCCTCCAAAAAAACACTAGCAATTATGAAGCAAAGAATAATAAGCTCTCATCACTCAAAACGTGATTTATTGTTTTTATATATTATTTTTACATTGTATTTTATATCCATTACCTTTAGATTTATACATAAAATTAAATATTTAACAGTTCACAGTTTCAAATCACACAGTTGCCATGAAAGGTGAGCAAATAAATACTTAAATACAAAGCGAGTAAAGTGTAAGGTAAACACTTGATGTAGCGAGTAAGCCAGCATTAGTAGACACTTTTATCATTAAAAGTTTTAGCATTAAACAGGGACGGTCCATATGGAGCAACCTAGGGTTAATGGAATAGTTCACACAAAATTGTTGTAACAAACTAGGCTTTTTTCTTCAAAAGAAGGAGTTTAGTGGAATGCTTACATTATGCTCTTTTTCATGCAATAAAACTGAAAGGTGGTGGATGCTGTAAACCTTGAGAAAAGTATCAAATGAGTAATCTGTAAGACTTATGTGCTATATCACAGGTCTTTTGAAATCAAATGATAGCTTCGGGTATTCCTGCTGAATTTCTCAAATCTAATTTGTAATTAGGAATTTAAGGAACTGTAACATAATTTTCAAATTTGAGTGAACCAAGGCACAATACTGGTATAGTAGTTCATGTATCTCTCCTTGTGGAACTCTAACCTACAACGATTGCCAGCCTAGATCTTTAATGACTACTCCACACCACCCCAAATATCCCAAGTGTCCCAAGTTAGACAGCAAGTTCAATTAGAAAACACTTTACTGCTATTGGTTCTTTAGTTTCAGGCCCATGCATAACATTTGAATGCGAAAATATGTTCCAAATTGCTGTTGCTTTTGAGAGGAACAAAAAATAAATGCACGCAAAAGGGGAGGCATAGAAAATTAATTACAAACTGCCTTCAGTCTGTATCAGTGTGAGCCTCATTCTCAAACTTGCTCTATAACTTTCTTTCTCTCTGTCTCTCTCTCTCTCTCTCTCTCTGCCTAAATAGCAAAGCAAACCACAGCATGAAATAATCTCCTTCCTGCGGCAAATCTATGGATGATGCAAATGAACCCAACCGCTTTAACCAGTGCTGCTGATTGTCTCCACACTCAATAGCATTTGTCTGAAGCAGAACGAAATTCACCTTCATGAAAAACTCACAAACGTCTTATGAGCAAACTGCCAGATCTTAAAAGTCCACCGCACAATACTGGCAGTGTAACAACATGCCCTGTGCATTCAGTGTGATGCCACACACTTTCATGCATGTTTCATAAGCAGCTCAGAAGCTTCACTTTCTGTCAGAGAGACAATTCTTCTGGTTATGGTGGCAACATTTCAACGACTACAGACTGTGGCTTTAATGCAACCTTTCAGAATGAGAGCTACCCAGACGCTTTGCTCTCCTTGACAGCCAGCCCTCAAATCTACTGATTTAATGTGCACAAAGCTGCAAGTGATGGATTTGTGTTTGGAACACGAAAGAAGGTTCTTTTCATTGGAGAAATAGACCAGAAGCTGTGCGCTAGGATGAAGAAAGGTGAGGGAGAGCATGGCCAACCGCCACCGTCATGATTTCATTTCATTCTTGTCTCGCAGCACCATAAAGAAGAAATTGAAACCAAGTGCGATACGATTCAACAATGCCGTTTCCATTACCGCCCACTTCTGCATGCGAATCTCCTCTCTTTCGCTCACTTTAGGTTTTATCCATATGCCTCCACACAAGGGGAATTGGAGTAAACAAATGGGTCACACACATATAGGGAGGCAGAGCACATACACAAATTCTTGCTCTGTTCCAAAACCTTGTGAGCTGCCTACAGAAGCAGCATTGTAAGGCATCATAGGTGTTCTACAAAGTGAAAAATGTTCCTTAAAAGGTAAGCAATTTAATTTTGCTGCCAAGATGGTCGACAAATTTAGATAAATATTGATTTAATGCTGATTATAAATATACTTCAGGGTTCACACACCCATTGACTATTGAATTGTCGTGACTTTTTTATTATTATTTGATTAACTGAGTAAGGATTTTTATTAATAAAAAATTATATAAAGATTGCACTTACAAAGAGCAAATAAATATTTTATAGCAGAGAATAAATAGAAAAATGCATATTGGCTACAGAAATGTCATGAATTTTCCACGACTTTATGAGATTTAACTAATTTCCATGCCTTTTCAGGCCTGGAAATCCCTGTTTTAAAATTTCCTAGATATTTCTAGGTTTTCCATGACTGTGGGAACATGGTAGTTATGATTAAACTAATACTGAAGTATTTAGAAAATAGTTTACAATTATCAAAAGCTGAATTTAGTACTCAAAATATGTGTGAGCCATGTATAATTATGCTTATTAGTGTATTGTGCAGTTTTCAGTCACTTTTGAGGTTCCATAACAATTAGGATGGAGCCTTAAAAGCCAGCTGCTCATGTAGGCAGTAGGTAGTGACGCATTTCACAAGACATTCTAAAGAGCCACGCAGCATTTAAAGTGCATGGACCGGCACTGAAATGAAAAGTTAAGGCTGCCGCTTGTGTGAACCTGCACGCTAAATTGAGACTTGGCTTCCCTCCTGATGCACTGTCTGTCTCTCTTTCCATGTAATAATGTGAGAGCTGAGAGGAAGCCCTGCCACTTTGGGCTCCTAATAAGCAGCGCTGATCAAAACAAAACAAACCAGCCTTTGAAAAAATCAGAGCTCTGAAATTTCAATCAATGCCTGATCTCGCTTCCAACTGCTGCCCCGTACTTCAGTAGATGGAGTTTAAATTTGCCAGCTCTCTAATTTAGCTTTAGAACTGACAGCAGTATGAGATCTGTCTTTCGGGAAGAGAGTCTGACGTGCTGTGAAACTAATAAAGTAGCAAGAGAGAAGCTGTCAAGCAGGAAAGAAGTGTGCAAAATGTGACATGTGGGAAGCTGGGCACTTGAGTCCTGTAGTCTAGAAATGTGAGGGAAAACAACTGAATTTCATTTACCTTCCCAGCAGCAAATAGACTGATATTGTGCTTCTGAGGTAATCGGAGGTGAAAGTCACAATAGCATGCCATAGCTCACAAATATAGATATATTTGGTGTTTAACATCAGACTAAAACCTGTGTCACACAGCACATGTTAGTACCACAGAGGCAAAACAGCAGGCTTGCATTGAGCTTTAACATGGCAGCATTTCTCCATAAGAGAGCTGAGCTCTATAAAGAAAAGAAAATGATTTCTGGGTTGCAACATTGAGTGAGCAATTGAGTATATCACAAATGTGATTGTCATGAAATCAATTTTACATGAGGTAAGTGATCACATTTACATCCAAATGGTAATTAATCTACACAGAAAAGAACCCAAACTGCTGAAAAGTGTACTCAGTAATATTTTGTTTATGTCATCTTAGACTTACAATGACACCTAGGGCCAGTGATGCAGCATCACTCAAACTCTATAGTTTTCAATTTCCAATGCCATTGTCAAAATTCATTATTC
The DNA here is from genome assembly GCA_032164185.1 of Moxostoma hubbsi. Lineage (NCBI taxonomy): Eukaryota > Metazoa > Chordata > Actinopteri > Cypriniformes > Catostomidae > Moxostoma > Moxostoma hubbsi. The sequence goes on from JAVLUX010000021.1 coordinate 12,040,684, forward strand.
ATAGTCAGCTATGATTAATTTAATCCATGAGAAGAAGTGCTCAATAACAGGGTGGTTATTGAGATTTAGTAAGTATTTTCTAATGGCCATGCGATCATAATGTGACAGCCCCCATGAGGGGACCCTTGCCATGTAGAATAAAACAGCATTTATAGGGTTCCCCCACCTCTAAAATCCTAAAATATTTGTCCTGTTGTCCTGACTTAACCTGACAGCAGTATATTGGACACAGTAATTCACTCCCTTCTGTATGCTGGTTGGGTAAACTCAAGATCGTTTGGCATTTGAGAACTTTAGCTTTGATAAATCATGCATAACTTCACTTCATATGCTTTCCTAAAAATTAATTGCACTTGGCCATAATCAAAGTTTGATTCTCACGATAGCCTTAATGTGTATGCGGTATCGCTCCAACAACCTCACAAAGAACAGAAAACATCCACGCGCCAAGCCGAATCAAGTGAGGGAGGAAAAGAGTGAGAGAGGGGAGGGAATTGGGAGGGGGGGGTAGATGTACTGTTAGTCATATTCATATTTAGACAAGCAGAAAATTAGATCCTCCACCATACATTCACTCTAGAAATCGTGAGGGGCTTGTGTGTCTATTGTTTGTCAGCATAAATAAACAGAGCCATGCAAATAATGACCGGACACTCATCAACACATTCCCTCATCCCCTCCACTGGGGCTTAACTCAACAATGATCTTACAGATGAATGTTAAATGCACACGTGTAGTTAACATTTTTAGCATATAATGTGTCTGATTATTGCAACCTGGTCTCATAGTGAAAACATGACTCTATATAAATTAATTTCAAAACTTGTTAAACTTGTCTCTAGGTACAATCCCTGCAGTTTCCAAGAGAAATGAACACTACACCAACTGTGTGTTTAATCCACTTTCACTTAAGACATGAATTAAATGGCTGATTATTACTTTATATGTAAATAGTTATTTTTCATTCTATTGCTCAGAACATGCTATTTTTTTCTCCCCAATTAAGAATGCCCAATTCCCAATATGCTCTAAGTCCTTGTAGTGGCGTAGTGACTCAGTCCGGGTGCCTCCGCATCTGAGAGCGTCAACCCACGCATCTTAACATGTGGGTTGTTGAGCATGTTACCGCAGAGACATAGAGCATGTTTAGGCTTCACGCCATCCACCGTGGCATCCAAGCACAACTCACTACGTGCCCCACCAAGAGCGAACCACATTATAGTGACCATGAGGAGGTTACCCCATGTGACTCTACCCTCCAACCGAGCCAATTTGGTTGCTTAGGAGACCTGGGTGGAGTCCCTCAGCATGCCCTGGGATTTGAACTCGTGACTCCAGGGGTGGTAGTCAGCGTCTTAACTCGCTGAGCTATCCAGGCCCCCAGAACCTACTATTTTATGATATCGACTCACTTTTACCCAAACACATCTTTTGAAAGACAATACAATTTAATGCTTTTATTACAGACTCACCTACATGCACTTATTTTACATGCATAGCTTGCATGGTAGCTCACCTGATAGGGCATTGGACTTAGAATTGGAGGACAGTGGTTCAAGACCAGTCATGAACTCAAGCTGATACGTGGCAAGATAGAATCATAGAAGCAGCACAAAATGGGGTGATTGCTTCAGAAAATTTTCTTTTTCATTCAGCTTCTGCATTTAAAAAAATCTAATGGTTATATTTAGACATTTGTATTATTGCTGGTCTGTGCTTGTAAATGTTATTTGGAAGTTGGAAGTTGGAAGATATCAGAATTCTTTGATAGTTTTAAGCCAACTATCCATGATACAGAGGAAATCTTTTAGAGGAAATTTAAACCTGAAGTCAAATGGTGAACAGCCAATGAAAACATGGTGTGATGAAGCTCAAGAATTTAAAATGTCGAACAAGCACTCTAAGTGGAGCTAAGTTCTGATGTTGTTCACCTAAACTTGTGTTGCAATCTCTAGGACCCATACTGGTCATGCCTTCACACCCAAGAACTCACCCAAATGTGTTTGACCCGTGTCTTTCGTGAATTGGAACATAGAGCATCAGCAACAATAAAAGCAATGCTACCATGTTTGTTTACATATTTCATGCTCCTAGAATGGACGGGTGTGTGTTTCCATGTAAGTTTGTGTTTGGATTGGATCGACTTGAAAGTTGGATAAAGTGTGATCCTCATTCGTATGGTTTGCGATGGCCGGTTTTTTCAGCAGCCATTTAAGTCGGTAGTGTAATCCAGCCTTTACTCTCACTGTTTATGAGACATAAGAGTCTGACAAAGTGAGAATGTCTGGTAGAATTATGTCAAACTCAACTGGAATTGATATGAAATTCTTTCAAGATGGCCACTCATCTGAGCAGCTTAATCAGTGTTTGAGAGAGCCTTTTTCTCAGTCAAGGCCCCTGCAAAGTTTATTACCACTGGGAATGCTTCTCTGTTTTTTTTTTTATTTATAACCATGGCATGTTTTTTTTTTCTACAGCTGGATTGTTTGGTTCTCAAGACAGTATGAGTCGCGCAGTGGGCCAGCAGTTGAAAGCCAAACACTAATAACCTTGGCCTAACTGGGGCAGGGGCCCAGTGTAATCGAACCAGTGACTCACAAAAGCACCTTGCCAGACTGTTTTCATGTGTCACTCAGAAGGTTAATGGAATATAACTTGATTGAAAGGAGAACAAGTGAAAGAGCCTGTGGGAGACATGAAAAATCACTTGATATCTCACAAGTCAAAGGCATTATCTATCTCTCCTTCACTTATAGGAGGCCGCAGATAGTAAATATCTGTGATATGTATTACATGATGCAAGTGTCTCCTAGGGGGTCTGCAGTGGTGCTACAGGGTGTCCACAAAATTACTGTTTGATCCACTACCCGCACTCATAATAATCACTTGCATGTGAGCGAGAGACAGTACCACCGTTGGTGCAGGGCACCAACTCCTTACAGGGCCACCAGAAACTTCACCGGCTGCCCTTACTCGCACGTTATACGTTATTCAAGGACCCGGTAGAAGTTGTGGAACACAAACGTTCGCCTCACGCTCGCACATCCCTGGCGAGAGAGGAGTATGTATTTTAGTCCATCCACATTCTGAAGCCCCTCGAACTTGCATGCCAAATTTTCCTCTTGCAGTAATCCTTCCTTGTATTCGTGCATCCCGTTTTATTTAGTTATTAACTAAATGGAACGCTTAACATTGTTAAAGTTTGATGAAATTAGCCCCTCGACCATGCTCATTAAGAGCCGCTCATAAAGCAATGCGTATCAGGTTAAGCAGCATTGCAGTCTAAATATATATTTCCACTGGGATTATCAAGCTGCCATAGGCTTTACTGACAGTGAATGTTAAATCAACATAATTATAGGTGCATACAGTCATTCTTTTGTAACAAGTCATTTTACTTGTTACAAAGTTTTACTCCACGCAATTAACAGTAATTTTGCAGTAAAAACGTACAGTAAAACATATGTATAAAATCAATCACTAACATGAGATGAAGACTCCAGGTATAGGTCTATAAGTAACCTTTTAAAAGTTTTTTTTTTCTGCATGGACAGGGTCTGTCTTTCTGTTTATCTGTCTATCCATCTGTCTATTTTTTTGGGAGATGGTTTGGCTTAATACTTAATTTAATGATTATTTGAATGGCTTTGCAATTTAAATATCATAAAATATGTACATACAATAATATGGTAACCATTTTATTGGCATAAAATGCAACACTCCATTTTCAGACAATATGCAATGGGGGTCCCTGCACCTTCGCAGGGACCCCTGGTAAAATGGATAAAATGGTGTCCGTTCATCTTACTAAAAGTAAAAAATCTCAGGGTGGTCTACAAGCTGCTCATTCTTCACCTACCACATAATGTACTGTATTCTACAAGTGAATGGCTGCATTTGAGACCTTGGTCAGACAAAGAAGGACATGTCATGTTTTGTGCTTGCTAACAGTAGAGTTCAACTCATCATTAAAACATACATCGATGTAATTCCAAGCCTATTCAAGTGAAACAACAGAGGACAACCTTTTCAAAGAGCCAGCCCATGAGAGCTAATGAAGTGCTAAATGTGAAGAGCAAACTTCATTTTCATATGTAAATATTCAAAGGTTGCCGGGGCGAGGGTAGACATATTTTCCCTGAAACAACACTGAGAAAAAGAATTAAAAAAGAAAAGCATTCTGGGAGGCACTTCATTGTGTGGCAGGGCTTCATTGCATTGCTGTGTGATGGTAAAGCTTCAAACAATTAGAGCCAATTAAAAGGCATTGAGTCGAAACAAACCCGGTCGGGAGGGCTTCAGTGTAAATACCACAGATCCTTCTCACGCACGTTCCTCCGTAAAAAGCCAAGTGGTCCCTCTCATCTGTATTCTACCCTTTCAAAGACTAAGAGAGGAAAATAGGGCTGAGGGTAGGAGGAAGGGTTTCTACTGAGCCAAGTGGCATTGTGTTGCGGCCGCATTTGCTTAATGTTACAAGATGTGCTTTGCCGAGCTGCTATTGTATGAGGAAGAGGTCCAAAGAGCCCCTCTCTAGGTCTGAAAGGCTTCCAATTCTCTCGGGCAATGAAGGCCATGCTTGGGAAAACAAAAAACATCTAAAAAGATGTGAAAAGAGTACAAGGGATCATCTGGTTTAAGGGTTACACCAAAAGCACTGAGAAGAGAATTGAGCAGGGGAGTTTTTGGCATATTTACTGAAGCAACACAGAGAGAGAAACTCAATCACAGAAGCCTTTTTTGGACTTGGAACTGTATGGAAACCATATGGTGATTTTATAGGCTGATCATGTAACATGAGTCTAAAGGGAGTCAGAATGTAATGACAGCATGAGCTTAATTTAAGAATCCGCTCTGGACCTTAAAGAACGTGTTTATGAAGTGAGAAGAATGTAGCTTCAAAAAGAATATTTATTAAAAAAGCACAAAGCAGAAAACTCACAAAAATTAAAGGGAAAAACAACATGAACTTTGAAGGAAGTTAGAAAAAGTGGACATCCCCTTTGCCATGACCTCTAAACGTAGCTGTCAGAGGTAGCAAGACCGGTTTCAAACAATCAGTTAGTGACTTCGCATAATATGTGGTCTGGTTTTGAACCTGACCCCCAAAGAGTGCCTCAGCATGAAATGATATACGCAATGTAACGTTAATGTACTAACATTCTAACAATATGCTGAAATATTCATTCCATCAAAAGAAACATGTACAAGAGCAGCAAGTGTAAACAACTATGTTATAACCATCACAATAACTACATAATCTGATACACATACATTTGAAAAAAATGAGCAGACTCAGAAATGCATTGAATGGATTGAGATCAAGGAGGAGTGATTAATAACAGGGGCTTTCAAGCTTTTTGATTCCAAAGACCCCTTTTTTTGTGTGAGGAAAAATTTTAAACATGATATTATAAAGACATATTATCTGCTAAATTAAATAATTGCTTTTATATTGCCATTGTACTGAAGCAACATATACTAATATTTTTATTAGATTTTTAATAATGAATTTTTAATGAATATCTACTTTGTATTAATTTGACATTGTAACGTTTTATGCTCACTGGCATCAGTATTTATATTCCATAAACATTTATTTCAATAGTCCATTAACATTAATTTGTAGCCTTTAGAAAATAGATGAATCTGTAAAAATGTCAAATTCTGTAATTTGTTCTTTTTATTTAATACACTTTATTTTTATCTTTGAATTTTTGCCTTTGTGTCCCTCTAAGAATCCCCAAACCCCACTTTATGATTTAGAACATACCGTGAACATCCATGGCAACTTCAGCTTCTTCAATGGTGCCCTCCTGTGTGCCTGCACTCTTTGTTGGGTCTATTGAGGCAGAAAAGGAAGCAAATCTATTTATAAAGCACATCTAAAATATGTAAAAGTGTTTAAAGAAGTGCTTTTAGGGGCCTGGGTAGATCAGCGAGTAAAGATGCTGACTACTACCCCTGGAGTCGCTAGTTCGAATCCAGGGTGTGCGGAGTGACTCCAGCCAGGCCTCCTAAGCAACCAAATTGGCCCGGTTGCTAGAGAGGGTACAGTTACATGTAACTACAGGTAACCTCCTCGTGGTCGCTATAATGTGGTTTGCTCTCAGTGGGGCGCATGGCGGGTCGTGCATAGATGCAGCGGAGAATAGTGTGAAGACTCCACACGCGCTATGTCTCTGCGGTGACGCACTCAACAAGCCACGTGATAATATGCGCGGGTTGACAGTCTCAGATGCGGAGGCAGCTGAGATTTGTCCCCTGCCACCGGGATTGAGGTGAGTCACTATGCCGTCATGAGGACTTAGAGTGCATTGAGAATTCAAAATTGGGGAGAAAAAGGGGAGATAAAAAGAAAAAAAAATTAAAGAAGTGCTTTTAAAGAAGACATATATATACACTGGGGGCCAAAAGTTTGGAATAATGTACAGATTTTGCTCTTATTGAAATAAATTGGTACTTTTATTCACCAAAGTGGCATGCAACTGATCGCAATGAATAGGCAGGACATTAATAACATTAATTACAATTTCAGCTTTTACAGAACTTCTTAATTACTTCAAACAGATCTCATAAAAAAATCCTCCACATACAACAATGACAGCTTTGCAGACCATTGACATTCTAGCTGTCTGTTTGTCCAGACATTCAGGTGATATTTAACCCCATGCTTCCTGTAGCACTTGCCATGGATGTGGCTGTCTTGTCGGACACTTCTCACGCATATGCAGAAACATTCACATACATACATATGCAAGGAGATACTAGAAAAAAGAATAAGAAAAATGCTAAACTAAATAAGGAGAGAAGTGAATTATATTACTTATGAAAAATACCTAGCAAACAAGTTGCTTTGAGATACATTTTAAAAGTGCGTATTCAGTCAGCTGTTTGAAGGTCTAGGTGAGAGGACCACTTGGGACCACGGTGAAAAAGGAACGACTTGTCAGTTTTAAGCCGTAAATTTTTAGTTACACGTTGGATAAAAAGAGTATTAAGAATATTCTGAGCATGAAGGTGACTACATGCAATTTAAAAATGAGGTTAAAACAGTAAAAAAAAAAATCCAAAGATGCAATAATGTCAGCAGCACAACTAATTTTCAAAGAAAGTATGCCACATAGTGTCCTTTTTCTGTCTCACTGTTTGTGTCCTCCAAACTGCCTTTACTTTTCTAAGTACTTTATTTGGTTTAATATGCATTAATCCAAAATTAAAAGTCATTTTTAAGTGGATTTAGTATGCCTTTGTAAGGTATCAGAGAGAGAGATGGTGTGCGAGGGATAAAATGAATAGGCATAAGCAAAACAAAACTCCTATTATCACACATAAGCGTTCAGCCCTCTGCCTTAGCACTCCTTACACTGTGTATATCCAGCCTCCATATTCCTCACACACTCCCCTAACCCCCAGTCTGATGGAGGGCTGTGGGAGGGACAAGCTTGCTGATCAAAAGAGGATCTTCAAAGCCACAATGTGAAAGCCATGCTCCTTCCAGCTTATTTGAGCAGGGCTTCTCTTCTCCAGCATCCCCCACTTTGATGCTAACAGGTTGTGGGCCATAGGTTACTGCATAATGGAAGGCAGGCACAATGCAGTGTGGGTCCTCTGCTGGGGCACAAATGATAGTTGGATCAGGTGTGTTTGAAGTACACGATCCATCAGCAGATGGTTGTGGTGGTGGCTCAGCTGAAGAAGGTTTGTGATGGTCAAAGTTGTGTGTGTAAATTCATACAATAGTAGCTCACGCATTTGTGACTCCACCAAAACATCTGTCCGCCTCTGCCCGGGAGCTGTTATGTGGCTCAGTTTCCATCAATCCAGTCCTCTGTTCATCCACATATTTCTGGTTTTACTCTCTAAAGAATACTGATTTTTTTTTCGCTTGGGTTTTCCACCCTCATATGAATCAGGGTCGACCCTTTTTTTTTTTCTCTTTTTTTATTTTAATTTTATTTTTGTCCGTTTCTGACATAGATCGGCCTACATTAGGATCCAAAAGTCCACTTGCAAAAATTTTAATAATTTAGTATTTGTTTTCCATTACAAATTACATTATCAGCATAATAATTGAGTGTATGGCCGTGGCCAAAAGTATTGGCAGTGACATAAATGTTGTGTTTCGCAAAGTTTTCTGCTTCAGTTGTTGTGATGTTGATTTGCATTGTTTCTAGATTATTGTGAAGAGTGATCAGAAGCATTTTAAAAAATTGCAAAAAGCTTCATTGGCCAAAAAAATTAAATTTATCACAAAAACCCAAATTTCACAGTTTTTTGGTGCTGGCACAAAATGACCAGCTGACATCATTTCACTAATCATAGCACCTTGAAAAAGTGTTGTGGCACGGTGGAGGGCGGGACCGGCGCGTGATTGCGCACGCCCGGTCCCGTATCGGGCTGATTGAGCCGGCAAGAGGGTTAAAAGGCCACTCGCAGACGGCGATCGGGAGAGAGAGCTTAATCAGCAGACGTCTGCTGTCCTAAATGTTTGTTTTAAGTTCTTAATTAAATTATTATTTATGTTGACAAGCCGGTTTCTCGCCTCTTCCTTGCCCGTGACCATGAACGTTTTACAAGTGTGAACGAGTACTAGTCAGGTGAAATCACTCTATCATTCTGATTGGATTATAAGAGCAGACTGATATAAAGAGACTTATAAAAGGAGGGAAAGAAGTGCTTCCCATCATTGTGTTCTTGTTAGCAATGGTTACTTCTTAAAAAAGACGTGCAGCCATCATCGCTTTGCACCAACAATGGCCTGAAAGAACAATTTACCAGATCATCAAGAACTTCAAGGAGAGAGGTTCAACTGCAGTGAAGAAGGCTTCAGAACATCCCAGAGTGTCCAGCAAGCGCCAGGACCATCTCCTCCTGAGGAGTCAGCTACGGAATCGTGTCACCACAACTGCAGAGCTTGTTCAATGTCACAAGACATGAGTGATAATGAAGTGTCTCGGAGATAATTACATTGAAATTTTGGATCCGTGGCCAGGCAACTCCCCGGATCTTAATCCCATTGAGAACCTGTGGTCAATCCTCAAAAGGCGAGTGGACAAGCAGAAGCCCACAAATTGTGATCAACTCCGAGCACTAATAAGGCAAGAATGGATCACCATCAGTCAGGATTTGGCCCAGAAGCTGATAATGCTAGAGCGAATTGCAGAGGTTATGAGAACAAGGGTCAACACTGTAAATATTGACTCTTTGCATATATTGAATGTTTTTGCCAATAAAATCCTTTCAAACATATGAAATGCTTATCAATGTTTTCCAGTATACCATAGAAACATGTGAAAAAATAATCTACAAATACTGAAGCAGAAAACTTTACAAAACACAAAATTTATGTCACTGCTAATATATTTGGCCATGGCTGTAAAGTTAACCTGAAGAATTAACATTTCATTTCTTAGTGTTTGGAAATCTTGCTTTAATGACATTACGTGTTCAAGTTGGTGTGGACATTACAAGTTTGTGAAAAATCTGATGATCCATGTTTTCCCAGCATGATTTGAGAATGTTCCATAGAGTGTGTGCTTTAAGAAATAGTTCACCTAAAAGAGAAAAATTTGTCAATTAAAATTTTAAATTCTTTACATACCCTTATGTCGTTCTAAACCCATTTGGCAATCTTTATTTTGGGGAACACAAAATGTGAATTATTAAAAAGGTCTTCACATGGTTTATTTATTACATAATGACAGTGAATATTTACTCTGGTGTGTTAAGCTAGAAAGAGGACAAAACATATAATAAAATTACCGTAAAATTATTTAATTTGACTCATTAATTTGATGCATTATATTCCAAATTGTCTGAAGCCATAAGATGACTTTGTGTGATGAACAGAAAGAATAAAACTTATTCACTCTTAAAGTTGAAGGGTGTAACTTATTCAGTGTTAAAATGCTTTATTCTATCCCAGTTTAATATACAGAGACAACTATAAGTACGTTTTTAAAAAAACTGTTAACACAAAGTAAAGCACTATACAATTTGTGTGTTTGTTTACAATGACCAATGGCGTAAGTTGGGGGCAGGACTATCTGCTGGTTTGAACAACAGCAGAAGAGGGGCGTATTCAGAAAGCTGTTTTGAAAATTCTGTTTAGTGGCACTAGCGCTGCAGAAATGACATACTTCAACTTTAATTCAAATTATTAATAAAAAGCTGAAATCAAATATGATGGTCAGTGCACCAGTAATGGCAAGAACCAGTGAGGTCTTATGTTATCAATGTTGTCGTCAAATTTGATGTTGCTTTCATTAGATGGCAAATATACCATATGAGGTCTTTTTCAAAGTTCACATTTTGTGTTCTATGGAAGAAAGCAACATTAAGGCATAGCTTAAAATGTAAAGTAATCTGACCTTGCATATAAAAGAGAAAACATTAGGTACTTTTCCATCATCAGGCCAAAAGGTTTTGAGCACAGTGAGTAATGGTTTCAGTATCATTTTCACTTCAGCAACAGTTTAGTACGATTACAAAATCATTTCCTGCCCAGATTTCGCAGCACACTTAGCTCACTGTACTCGGGATAGAGAACCGTTCTGGTGGGCCCACTTTAGTGAAGTAGTGTCTCATGACTGTTCACTTGTTTATTAGTCCGTCCATTCTAATCCTGATTTTGCAGCACCACATAGGAAAAAGAAACCGAAACCTTATGGAGAACCATTAGAGAAATAGAAATTGTGCAGAGTATTGCAGTTGTGACTGGCACACAACACAAAATGGAATTGAACCTGTATCTCTTTCATGGGCACAATGGCTCAATATGTTTGAAGTATGTGCAGTTTCAACTGTTCCAGAGAGGCTACGATTTTACATGCCAGCCCAGATGACAAAACACAAGGCTACTAAGGCATGATACCTGTTGTTCTTGTATTTGTGTTATTTAATGAGCTCTGCTTCAAAGCAAAATGCAGGGACAGTTTTGGGGCAGGATGTACAGTAGTTGCAGCACAAGAATATTTGCATTAATGCAGAAAATTTGCCAAATGCTGGGCTCTTTTGAGGACCACTGAGATATTCAAGCCCAGGGCAATAGCTAATTGTGCTGTGATAAGCCCTAGCCACAGGCTGACAGAAGCTCTCTGAGCTTGTCTTCACATCCAGAATGTCCCCCGGCACGCAAACAGAACAGGGGAAGTCGCATATAAACAGCCAATTAAAAAGGCTACTGCGTCCACCTGTCTCTCCGCTGAGTGGACTGTCTATGGCTGGTGGATCAGAGGAGATAACCAGCAATGGTGCATTGAGAGTCACAATGAAGTCTGGAAGCCAGACTTTGCTGAAGTGATTCTTCTAGAAATATATTCCTTGAGTGGTCTCTCATTTGACACAGTAGGCAGAATTCATTTGGAAGACAAACTAATATTGCACTAAAGCCCATGGTGGTTGATTTTAGGCTTTATAAAGATTTAATGATCTCATCTGTTAGTGATATTGAGTATTTCCAAATGTATCTATATTTACTAATATGCGTGACTCTTAAATTGTCCTGTTCTTACAAAAGCTTGAAGAACAGCTGTTAGCTGTGAATAATGCCGGCAACCACAGTGACAGTGACTAAAAGATACCAACTTCCAAATTCCAGGTCTTCAGAGGACATATGATGGTAAGAAACAACCCAAAAAGTTATTGTTCACAGTGGCTTGCATGTACATGCGAGAACAAGTTGTTTCTCACCAAAACCATTTTTACACTTTCAGAAGACTTGGAATACACATACACTGTAATTTTATTGAAAAG